>SZWC01002593.1:191538-216391 GCA_023375785.1 Penium margaritaceum | reverse complement strand
GCACGGGCACGGGCACGGGCACGGGCACGGGCACGGGCACGGGCACGGGCACGGGCACGGGCACGGGCACGGTCACAGTCACGGTCACAGTCACGGGCACAGTCACAGTCACGGTCCCTGTCATGGTCATGGTCATGGGTACGGTCACAGGCACGGTCACTGGCACGATTATGGGCGGACGCGACATCGCAGGCCAGGATGCAAGCGTGGACATGGCCAAAACCAAAAGGCGCAGCCACCCACCTGCTGGTCTGCCCTGCGGACAATTTCTGCGATGCCGCCACCTTCCCCCTCCGCCGCCATAGCTGCGGCGACCTCCGCCTCTGACATGAACAGCGGCATGTTGCCTTGTTGTGGCTTGCCTTGCTCTGACGTGCCCTCGCTCAGCAACCTCCTCCCCTTCCACAACCGACCTTTTTCCTTCTCTTCCTTCTCCTGCCTTTCCTCACCTTCCCTCCTCGTTTCCTTCGCCCCTCCCTCCCTTCCTGTCCTCTTGCGTCGAATTGTCGACCAGGGCTCTACAAGAGCTTGTGCCAAGGACGCCCTCTAGCTAGCTCACACCGGACAACGGTGCAGGCAACGCGCCCGTGCAGCCCCGCGGACGTGCGTGCGTCGCTAGTCTGCTCCGCGGAAGAGGCGAGCAAGCGAGCAAGCAAGCAAACAGGCGAGCAAGCCCTCAACCAAGCAGGCTGGGTCGTCGCTGTGTCAGGTCTTCAGCCAGCACGCACGCGCCATGACGGCCGCGCAGGAGCGGCGGCTCTCAACGACACCGTCATGGAGCTCATCGCGACGTGGTGGCGGCGGTGGTGACAACGCCTCCGTCGGCCCATCTCCTTCCCGCGAGTCACGACTGCAAGGGTGAGCAGCTGCGCGAGGGATTGACAACCGCAGCTGCCAGCAACATTCGGCGGCGGCGTCTCTTTTGCGCCCTAACGATCCGTTGGCCAGTGAAGTGCAGTCGTCCGCAAGCGTGAGGGCGATCTCCCTCCCAAGGATGTCGAACAAAACACCGCTCGTGTGCACAACCGGTCACGTCTCTAAGGGGGAAATCACCTGGAAGAGCTAAGTAGTCTAGATATCCACGCGACCTCAATTTTGTATGTGCCATACCCAAGAGTTGGAATACAAATATGTATCAAAAATGGGTAAAATATATCAGATACCCAGAATGCGGTAGCTATTAAACTGGCATACCCGCGAGTCTAAATTTTCAGACGGCATACCAACCTCTTTCAAAAAAGGAACGAGGTATCCGGCAGTCGCTCGCCATGCTCGATCAACCACATGCTCCGCTAATCGAGCCTTGCGACAAGGGTCATATGATCGTCGCTCAGTCGCTACCGTCACTCCCTCGCGAGATCGCAATGG
Organism: Penium margaritaceum; assembly: GCA_023375785.1. NCBI lineage: Eukaryota > Viridiplantae > Streptophyta > Zygnematophyceae > Desmidiales > Peniaceae > Penium > Penium margaritaceum. Next base: position 215,023 of record SZWC01002593.1, on the reverse strand, counting down.
AACAATAACCCTTTCGTTTTTTTTTCGACTCGCAAACCCCCTATTACGATTTAGGGTTCTCTATGTCTTGTCAGGGCGAAAGCCCGCGCAAAACATAAAACCTTACATCATAATACAGGGTTTGCACGTCGAAAAGAAAAAAACAGAACGGTCATCGATGCATCACGATCAAGCGAATACACCCATTTCAAAACTTGGACACGTTTCTAATGGCACAAACCACCCCTGGTTTGCGCAAAAAAAAAAATCTAATCCAACCCCTCTTTACATTCGAGGTTGAGGTTTTTGTTTTTTTTGTGCGAGCATGTGCTGGGCCCCACGGTAGCGGGGCTAAGCAGATGCTCGCAAGCAAACCCCATGCAAACCCCTTCCTCGAACAATGACAAACACCTCAAAACAAGCCTTTGTCATTCTTCAGGGAATATGATGACATCAGCATTGCAACGATGCATTCCATGCAATGAAGACATAGTTATGTCTTCATAACATATGTCGTTTCTTTTTTTCCATTCGTGGATATCATGGCTTTAATTCAAACCACACTTGGCATGCTGTGCCGAATCTAGAAGGTGCGGGCATGCCAGCTTAAATTTTGGACATGGTGGGTATCTAGTCGCTTGGTCCATCTAAAATACTACAAATGTTATGCCAAACGAAGTGCAGATGGTGAACAGGTAGCATTTTTTAGGCAAAACGTAATCTGGAATTTGGGACACTTGAGCAATTTCATAGTTTGTGGCAACTGTCGTGCAATGACAAGTGTCAAAATGGTTGAACATACACATAGTGTGTGTGTGTGTGTGTGTGTGTGTGTGTGTGTGTGTGTGTGTGTGTGTGTGTGTGTGTGTGTGTGTGTGTGTGTGTGTGTACAATTGTCTAGTTAGGAATGCGGCATAATCGGATTGATTTGGTTGATTGTCAAGCAACGCATGTGCCATCGCGTCGTGAGTGGTTGGATTTGACAACATCCGCCGAGTAGTCGGGGGGCTTCATGGATCGACTCTAAAAATGCGATATGCATCTTCATGAATCGAGATATGTCTCGATGTGTCGAGAAATTGACCGAAACGTCATGGCACTTTTGCCGTACATTCTCATAACTAGTTGAAGTTGTCAGAAAGTGTGATAACGTTCGCTTAGAGGTTGAGGGCAGTTGTCCAAATTGACTTCAACCATTCAGGAAAAAAATCGAGGTCTCGAAACACGGTGGGCTATTTGTGTAATGACAGAATGCCCACTCGGAAGAATAGGGACTCCTGTACATATGCTACGCAACACGTCCCCTCCTTTCATTCACGACATCCTGGCACGAATGCAAATGTGGCCCGTTGACAACGGTAATAGCCATCGACTAGGTGATCGACATGTCGGAGGTTGTTGTAGGTTTCCGAACTGTCATGGGCAGCGTCATAGCCGTCCCATTTGACTAGATATTATGTGGTATTGCCTCGCCGTCGATGGCCGAGGATGTCCTTGATGACGTATTCGCTGTCCTTGTGCACGTGCAAAGGAGGAGGGAGAGGGACATCCGTGCCATGTAATTTCTCTCCAGGGTCTCGGTAGTGCTAAAGTCAGCAAATGTGGAACACTGGATGAACTTGCATAGTGTCGGATATTTTAATTCGCGCGGCCACAGGATTGTTGCCGTTTTATTTGTGCATTGCCTCACACGCTCATATTGTGACCTCTCAGCTGGTGTACATGTTCGTACAGACAACTGACACGATGGACGCTGAAGCTGACGAGGCGCTCTTCGATGGAGTGGTCGTGTCACTGTGATAAGGAGTGTGTGGTTGTCCTTCTCCTCGTGCTTCTGATATTGTACCCTCGCAGGACCGGTTCCATCTGTAGCTATCCTTGGCTGTCTTGTCATCAGTAGTCGTAGTTGGCTCTCTGAATAATGTAGTCGACGCCTGAGTTTGGGCAGCCGTAACTCATCATAGCTATTTTCCTTCCTGATTCTAACTACAAGATTGCGTTTGCAGCGTGGCTATTTTGGTATAGTCCATTTTTTAGACAAAATGGACAATACCCAGGTTTTGGGCTGTCAGGTGTCTGGCAGGGCTAACTTAGGAGATTCTGCCAAGCACGATAATGCTAGAATTTTCCTATTTGGCGGGTTTTCTGACTAACAAGCATCACAAAGTTGAGGTGAGGCTAGAACTATGAGGGGTCTTAGTTAGCTGCTTATCATTCTCTCCTAATGAGTCATTGCTTCATACTAGCTGCTTTCTGGCACAAACTCTGGCACAGGCACTTGTCAGTAACAAACCAGAGCAGATCTCCCCCTGGCTCCTAGTGGTATTCTACGGCCCCGTAAGCCGGTGCCACCCTCGGGTCCTCGCACCAGGACTACTCGGCTAGCATCCAACACACCCTTCGACACACCTTCCTCCCCTTACACTGTTGCGAGTGGTGAGATCAGCATCAAGGTCCGTGGCCTCACAGCCTTGGCCTCGTTCCTTTCGACACTCACCCTGCCTCGGCCCCTGGCTACGCTCTCATTTCCCAGGAGCATCGCTGTGCGGTCTCCGCCACTTGGCCCGGGCTCTTGTAGGCCTTTGCGCTGCTCGTGTGCTGGTGGCACGGCCTTCCCCACTGGCACCCGACCCATAGAGCCTGCGTGAGGCCCGTGTCGCTCCTGAAGCAGACCAATGGAAGGCTACATATTGGGAGGAACTCGTTGCTATCAACAAGTACACTTTGTACGAGCTCGTGGAACTCCCCCCTGGCCGCAAGGTGATAGGAGCAAAGTGGTTGTTTTGTCGAATGTTGAAGCCAGATGGCACCCTGGACAAGTACAAGGAATGGATCACCGCCAAGGGCTTCTCCCAGGTTGTTGGAGTTGATTTCAACCAGGTCTTTGTCCCGGTTGGCCGTTTTTCCACCAGCCGGGCGCTATTCACCCTAGTCGCACAACATGGTTAGGAGCTCCGCTAGATGGATGTGAGCAACACCTTTCTTCATGGTGCTCTTGATGGTGAGGAGCTCTATCTGACTCAACCCCCTAGCTTTGAGGATGGGACGGGCCGAGTCTGGCAACTGCGAAGGCATTATATGGCCTCAAGCGGTCTCATTGGAGCTGGACCATCAAAATCAGCCATACCCTTGTGAAGGGCGGATTTCTCCATAGGGCTGCACACCTGACCCTCTTCATCACTCCTCCTAGGACTCCCTTTGATGCAATCCTCGTCTTCGTGGATGACCTACTCATCGCGTCTCCCGACCTTGCCGTTGCCAAATAGGAGAAGGAGTTGCTAAAGGTGACCTATGAGATGAAGGATTTCGGGCCGGCGCAAGTGTTCCTCAGCAGGGAGGTTGAGCATGATGTCGCGCACGACATCATGTAGGTACATTAGACAGTGTACGTTCAAAATTGTACTGACCGCTTTGCCGATTTCCTGACCACTATCCCCAGCGCCTCCACTCTGGTAACCCTAGATGGACAGGTGAAGTTGGAGGCTACTGTTGCTAGCACCTTGGGTATAGCTTGGGACATCATTGCATTCTTCTGCATCATCGGGTCATTCATGTTTCTTGCCACCACCACACGGGCCGGCATTACCTTTGCCGTGAATGTCCTCACCCAGTTCTCTGAGGCCCATCTCCAGCAGCACCTTGATGTAGCCATCCACGTGTTGCGATATGTGGTCTCCACCCCACGCTGAGGCCTCACATTCTGCCGGTAGCCATCCGTGGTAGTCGTGGGCTTCACTGATAGCGACTGGGCATGGAGCCCAGATGGGAAGAGCCGCACTGGTTGAATCTTTGTCATCGGGGGTTTGGCAGTTTCATGATGTAGAGATAAGTAAGGGTGTGTCACGCGCAATGTAATAGAGGCAGAGTACGTGGTTTAGGGCGCTGGTACATGTGAGGTTGTGTAGCTACGTTTTTTGTTTGGTGAGTTGTGTCAGCCTATGTCGTCCATCACCTTGCATTGTGACAACGAGAGTGCCGCTACAATTGCCAAAGACGATGGTGTCTACCATGCACACACAAAGCAAATCAATGTTGAGTATTACTACGTGCGTTCCTTGTTGCATGAGGGCAGCGTTCACATCGTGTGGGTCGACTGAATTCCTCACCAAGGCACTGAAGCGCAATGCGTTCAAGAAGTATGGTCGGATTTCCACCCTCAATCCGTATGGTGTGAATCTTTCGCCTGCATGGGTTGTCATTGCTCATCCTCATTGCACATGTGATCCGTCTCCTCTCGTTCTTGCACCGAGTCCTGAGTCGGGGAGCATGGGGGGCATCACTTCTGCATGCTCATGTACATTGATGCCTTCGAATCATGGGAGAGTGTTGTTTTTTTATCTGTGCACTGCCTCACATACTCATACTGTGACCTCTCGGCTGGTGTGCATGCTCGTGTTGACGACTGACTGGATGGATGCTAAAGCTGACAGGGAATTGCTCGGTGGAGTTGACGTGTTTCGATAAAGCCAAATGTGTGGCTCTCCTTCTCCTCTTGCTTCTGATACTATACCCTTGCACGACCAGCTCAATCATCAGCTACCCTTGGCTGTCTCATCACCAGTGGTCGTAGTTGGCTTTCTGAAGTAATGTAGCCAATGCCTGAGTTTTGGCAGCTGTAACTCCTCATTGCCATTTTCTTCTTGAATCTGACTGCAAGACCGCGCTCGCAGCGTGGCTATTTTGGTATGGTCTAATTTTTAGGCAAAACGGACAACGTCCGGGTTTCGGGCTGTCTTGTGTCTGGCAGGGCTGACCTTGGAAATTATGCCAAATAGGATAATGCTAGGATTTTCCTGATTGGCTGGTTTTCTGAGTAACGAGCCTCATGGAGCTGAGGTCAGGCTAGAATTGAGAAAGGTCTATGTTAGTTGATCATTCTTCACTCCTCATCAGTCATTGCTCCATTCTAGCAACTTTTTCGTTGCTAGCTTTGGCGCGCGCATTTATGATGAACAAAGGAGATATCTTAGACTTAGACTTAGACTCTAGCGCAGCAGACTGAGGGGGCAGACTAAGCAACGAGCGTGGGTTCCCCCACGCTACATCGGCAACGCCACTGCCCCGACCTGCGGCGCAACTTCCTTGTCCACTTTCAAAGGAGGAGGGAGAGGGACATGCCTTCCAGGGAATTTCTCTTTGGGGTCTCGAAAGTGCTTGAGTTAGCTGATATGAAACAGCGGATGAACTTGCATAGTGTCGGGGAGAAACACAACCACGGGGATTTGCATGTGCTTGATCTCAAATGGTCCCAACCAGCGGGATTTGAGCTTTGAATAGTCGGCTCCATGTAACTTGATGTTGGTCGAGCTGAGAAGGACTTTGTTGCTAGTGACAAAAATGTTATCACTGCGATGTCGGTCAGTTGCTTGTTTAATCGTTGCTTGTGTCCTAGCAAGTGTTTGCCGTGTTTCATCCCAGATGGTGGACAAGTCTCGGCGTTGGACGTCTGCCGCAAGAATGTTGCTCTGACTTTGTAGTCCGGCTGGTGTGGCTAGAAGTTTGCCGTACACCATTTCAAAGGGAGTTTTACTTGTTGCAATGGAGATTGCCAAAATATACACAATTGTGGCGGTCGGGATTTTTTGTGCCCAATCTGTTCCATGGCACCGGATAATGTTCAAAGGAGTTGTTCGAGCGTTTGATTGGTCCACTCTGTTTGGCCGTCAGTTTGAGAATGGAACGCCTTTCACAGCTAGGTATTACTACAGTAGCGGGTCATGAGTTCTTTTGCGAGAAATGGCTCGTAAATCAATGGTCCTTGTTGTTTGTGATGGTTTTTGGCACTGCGTGTAGCTGAACGATGTTGTTTAGAAACAACTGTGATGTCCCTTTGGCAGTGACGGTGGTCTTAGGCAAAATCAAATGAGACATTTTAAAAAACCTGTAAACAACCATGAGGATTGTGACATATCTCTCGAGTGTGACTTGTAGTCCTGTGACAAAGTCCATGGAGATGTCATTCCATGGTTCCATCGGAATGAGAAGTAGTTGTAGGAGTCCGGGTGGTTGTGTGCGACGGGATTTTTTTCATTGTGTCACAAGATTTCTAGAAGTTGGCCACGTCGGATTGCATCTTGTCCCACCAGTAGTTTTTTTCCAGCTTCGTCAATGTCTTGTCTTCTCCAAAATATCCGCCTGGACCTGTGTCATGGCATTTTTCGATCAGCATGCAGCGGAGTTTGTCATTGAGGGGAATGAACACCTGGCGAGTGAATCGTCCCTGCCAAGAGGGTGCGTCGTACCTTGTCCCTTGTCGTATGCGCCATGCTGGTCATAGCCTCGCAAGAACAGCCGCTCGAAATGCGGATCTCATTGCAGTTGTAGTGTTGTTGCCTCAGCCATCAGATGTGGTCGGCGGTTGAGCGCATCTGCGGGGTTGGTTTTTCCTAGCCGGTACTCGATATCGTAGTTGAATCTGGATTCAAGAAACTCTATCCATCGGGTTTGACGGCGACTAAGGTTTGGATGCATCTTCAAATGCTTAAGCGCATAGTGGTCGGTGTGTATGATGCATCGATGACACTCCATATAACATCGCCATGTCCTCAATGCATGTACAACCGACGACATCTCCTTCTTGTGTACAACGCAGTTGAGTTCCGGTCCGCATAGTTTTCTTGAAATGTATTTGACCGGTTGTTCTCCGTTTTCCTAGTCTTGTAGGAGGACCGAGCCGATGGCTTGATCTGAAGCGTCTATAGCCATGACAAAGTCGACCGTTGGATCGGCTAATCGTAGGGCTAGCGCTGAGGTCAGAGCATCCGCAAAGCGGTGCACACTTCTTGTTCGTTGTCTCCCCACCGCCAAGTATTTTCTTTTTGAGTGAGATTGGAGAGAGGCGCTCACTCTCGGGCATAATCCTCTTTGAAACACCGGTAGGAATTGATGAAGCCACGGAAAACCTGAACTTCTCAAATGTTGGCTGGCGTCAGCCTATCAGCAAATGCTGCCACTTTATTTGGGATCCATGGTGATTCATCCGCCGTTGATGACGTGATTCAAAAGCTCGATCAAACGGCAACCAATGTCGTACTTCCAGAGTTTTCTGAACTTCTTCTCTTTGTAAAACCTCAAGAACTTTTTGAAGATGTCCATTATGCTCCTCTGGGGTGCAGTTGTACACGAGGATGTTGTCGAGGTATATTATGGCAAAATAGTTGAGGTTTGGGTAGAAACTGTTGTTCATTGCCGCCATGAACGTCTCCGGGGAATTCGTAAGTCCGAACGGCATGATCGTGAACTCAAAATTCCCATAGCGAGCTTGGAACACCGTCTTCTTGATGTCCTCATCTGCCATGCTGATCTGGTGATAACTGTTGCATACATCAAAATTGATGAAAAGTCGAGCCCCTTGAAGTTGATCAAAAAGTTCGTCGGCCTGGGGGAGAGGGCAGTGATTTTTTATGGTAGCGTCGTTCAACGTCCGATAGTATTCACGCATCCGTATTTCACCAGTTCTTTTTCATGAATACAACTGGTGCGGTGTATAGTGACGTGGGCGGATGAACCAGCGAGTGAGATCTCGTCGAGCTGATTTTTCAACTTGGTCAACTCGTGGTTGCTCATTTGATAGGCCACTCGAACTATGGACCGGCTTCCTGGTTTCAATTTGATGCGATGATGGATGTCACGTTGAGGTGGTAGGGTTTTTGGGAGTTTGTCGGGGAAGATGTTCGCAAAATCTTGGATGAGTGGTGTGAACTTTTCGGGTACTATCAGGAACTTGGTTGATGCCGATGAGGCTGATGAGGGCGATGAGGCTGATGAGTCAGCAGGTGCTACTTCCGCTTCCTCAATTGGCTTGAGATGTATGAGCTACGCACAAGCTCCTCGTAGTATGGAGTGTGTGACCACATTGAGCGGTATCAGTTGCATAGGCTGTTATTTTCTACTACTAAGGCTTCCTTCGCTATTTCCACTTTTGCAGCTTCTGTCATCGTTTTCCGTTCCACTTGCGGAAGTTGTCGCTCGGTACCATGAATTTCCACGTAGACTTCTGCGCTGTTCTAGCTGACCTACAGATTGTGTCGGTATATGAAATCGTGTCCGAGAATGAATTTGTGGTCACTCATTGGACGGGACCTCAAGACCGTTACATCGCGTAGGTCTCCCACCCGTAGTCGTAGTGATCACACTACGACTCAATTTGTGATCACACCTCATTAGTCGTATGAGGTGTCCGCATTTGTAATCTTCTATCCATGGGTTTTCCTTCAAACACTCCTGGTTTGATCTACAAACCCAGCTTGCAAACCATGTTGTTGCTTACAAAGCAGTGAGAAGCTCCTCCATCCAATAGTGCCGGCACTATTCTGCGACTCATGCATCCTCGAGGTTGCACTTTTAACAGAATCACCGATTGGTTTTTGTTGTTGTACCCCTCGTTGAGCTTTGCAATATGAGAAACCTTCTGTAGTGTCGTAGGCTGTACAAATGGGCGATCTTTCAGTGCAAATCATTCCAAGTGGACAAGAGTCGCATCTTTCACTTGTGTCATTTGCCGTTTCTTGATTCATTTTTCTACGATTTTCCCCCTTATTTGGTCTACTTCATACTCAGAGAGATGCAAGCAATGTTACTGACTTTTTCACAGTTGTAGCAGGTGCACGTATCTATCTTGTCGATGGTATCCACTTCCATCGGAGTCGAAGAGTTCCCCGACTGCCTTTTTCCGCTCCCACGATGATTGTGGCTGGGAGGATGCCAGCCGTAGGATTCTTGGATCCAAGCGTTGTAGTCAATTATTTCTATCCTTTCTGTTGTAGCAATCAACCGTGGTAAGCCATTTTGGATGCCAAAGATGGCTATCGCTCGTCGGATGTCTCATTTTAGGCCGTTGTTATAGTGAAATCGGAGCTCGTCGGGGCTGATGTCCGCCCTAGTGATGATCTCGGGGAATCTCCACGTCTACTCTGCCACGCTGGACTACTCACATAGAGCTTGTACCATACGTCCGATTTCTCGTCCAGTCATCCAAATCGTGAGGGATCGCACGTGAGAACTCGTTCTAGTTGGTTGGTGGTGTCAACGCGTCTTGCCATTGCGGGTTGATCTGCTCCAAGGGTAGAACAACTATAGTCGGTGATATGAGACGGGCCCCGTTGGCCGTCGATGAGGCCTCGCTGGTCTCCTGCTGCAATTGGATGGCCTTTAGACTAGACCACCAACTTAGCGCCGTGTCACGCAACAACGGCGGCAAGGTCAATCTTTTTTTTGTGTGTTTCGTTGAACCCAGCAGCGGTGAAGTAAACCTCCAGAATTGTCAGCCACATGTGAGCTAACGGTCCTTTAAATCTCTGGATCGAATGGTTCTCGTAGGTTAACCTAGATGAATTCTGCGTTCATTTGAGAATTTGGTAGCTCTCTAGACGAGCACCGCTTCTCGTGCGCTTGAATTGCGAAGAGCCTCCATCACAGTGTTGAGCTGTCGGAGCAGATGGTTGTTTATCCCCTCAAGCACGGTGATACGGTTTTAAAATTCATTGTGGATCCGCGCCTGTTGTCTGGTGCCACCTGTCATTCCTGCTATCATCGTTGAGGCCGTCGGTAGGGACGACTAGTTGACCGCCGTGGGATCCGCGACCGGGTTGGTTGTCGGAGATGTAGGGGTTGCTCCAGCTGCCGCATAGCTTGCCACGCTAGCATTTACTGCCACTTTAGGATTCGCGTGCATGGGCACGTTCTGCTCCTTCATCGTTGAAGTCGTTGTGGAAGACTTAGTGCTAGTAGTTGGATACGCTTGCTTGCTTTAAGTCATAGTTGCGAGGTCTGCGAAGTCTGGACGTGTGAGATGCACTGATGGCTTGTATGAGGTAGTCCTCCGGATGGGCAAAGTATTTGGATACATCTCCAAGACCATTGTCCTCTGATACCAAGTGTTATGCCAAATGTAGCGCAGGTGGTTAACAGGTAGATGTTGCAAGGCAGAACATGATTTAGAGTTTGGAACATGAGCAACTTTATAAACTGCGGTAAGTGTACTTCAATGACAAGTGTCAAAATGGTCAAACTTGTATATACAAGTGTCAAGTTACGAATGAGGCATTTTCGGGGCCATTCGGTTGATTGTCAAGCGACACGTGTGGAGTCGCATAGCGAGTTGTCGGATTTGAGAAGCTCCACTAAGAAGTGGGGGCGCTTTGAGGATCGACGGTGAAGATGTGAGACGAATCTTTATGTATCGAGATATGTCTTGATGCGTCAAGAAGTCCACCAAAAGGTCATGAAACTTCTGTCCTAGATTATCGTAAGTGGCCAAAGGTTTGAGGAAGTGCCAGAAGGTTCGCTGAAGGATGAGGGCAGTTGGCTGAATTGCCCTGGACCGTCAGGGCAAAAATTTTAGGTCTCAACAGGGACTCGTGTATGTCTAGTATGTAAGAACAAACCATACACCAAAAACAACGCAGATGGTTCACTAATGTGAGGTCCGGAGGAGAAGACAATTCAAGCAATTGATAAGATTATATGATTAGTACAAAAAAAAATTGTACTTGAAAGGGAAGTATTGAAACTGTCATGCGTATACATACAATAGTTGGAAAGTGAATGGGGAATTCATGGGATCTTGGGTAATCATGTCGAGCAACTCTTGTGGTATCACATCGTGAGAGGTCAGCTCGAGAAACTATTTGAAGAATTCGAGAAGTTTGAATGAAATGGAGGAGCACTTTTAAAAAAGTACATCTTTGAATAAATACAATCACTAAACTTCATGGTAGTTTTGTCGACCCTTTCCTGTTAGACCAACCGCATTACGGTTCAACTCCTCGAAACATTTTCGAGCAAAACACCACAGGTCACGCCTTGTGGTAAAAATTCCTTCATATGTGTTCCGCAGAGCGCAACCTACATGGGTCACATGAATGATGTATAGAGCAAAAGCCAACTTGAGAAATCGGGATGAATGGATCATTTGTATTTGTCTGTAAGTGTAGTTTTATGAGAAGTATCGAAAAAATCAAGCGCACACCATGTCACCGCCTAATTTTGTAGTTGTTTTCAGGAATGTGTTTTTTTAGGCTAATTCGACCACCTTGGGACAAATTATGGACCGTGGTGGAGTATGTGTTAAGTAAATAACATACAACTAAATTCAAACACGTCCCGGTTAAATCCTCAATACGGTAATTCTTTGCTGTGGAGTGTTTGAGCGACCACATTTTCTCTTTCGAAGTGAAGAAAATAGATCCACGGTGTTACGCTAGCAGAAATGAAGTGGTTCATAGTTGTAATCGGAGTTTGTCACTTTCCACAAGATTGGGGTCAGTTGGGTATTTTTGAGAAGCGGAAAGTATACTTTGTTGTTGTAAGTGTCAAAACTGGACAGTGTACATACAAATGGCGAGAGCGAGAGAATGAGGCTCTGTCGAGCCATTTGGTTATTTGGTGGTTTGCGTGATGCGACACCGTGTCCTGATTCGCTGCCTTGAGAAGTTCCTCATTGGTTTGACGGGGGGCTTTGAGGTTTACTTCGGGGTTCGCGAGATCTGTTGAAGTCGCTCAAGAGATCGTCGCTCGTAGTCTTGAAGCATCGAGTATCGTCGCGAGTAGGTTCCGGTGAGTTCGGGAAATGACCGGAAAGTGGTTGTCATCGCGGGAGAGTTCCGGGGAATTCGGCACAATTCCCCGCCATAGTTCTTCTAGTTGATCAGATATTGATAATCGCGGGAGAGTTCTGGGGTATTCGGTAGAATTCACCGCCATAGTTCTTCCCCGCAATTCCTGTGAGTTTGGGAAACGTCCGAGAGTTGACTGTATGGCACCCAACTATTATGTGCCACATCATCGTTCTTCCATTTGATGAAATATTGATCTTCGCCTCCTCATCAGTGGTGATCAAGAATTTGCTCAACCTCATGCTCATGGTCACCGTCGGCGATCATGGGTGGCGGAGCAGGTGCCACGCGTCCAAGAAAATCCTTTGCCGGATCGACATAGTGTCAAAGTTTGCTGATAAGGAAGACCGGGTGAATCTGCATGTTGTCAGATAGTTGAAGCTTGGCGACGACTGGTGTGCAAATCTCCAAGATGACGAAGGGTCCCAACCATTGGGGTTTGAGCTTTGGATTGCTTGATCCATGGAGTTTGACTGTTGCAGAGTTGAGCAAAATTTTGTCGCTGGTCTTGAACTCCTTGGTTTGTCGATGCTTATTGGCTTGCCGTTTCATATCTGCTTGCGTTTTTGCTAAGGGTTTGACGAGTTGCTTCCCAGATTGCGGAAAATTCTCATCGATGAGCGTCAACGGCGTGGATGTTGCTCTTGTTCTGGAGATCAATTGGGGTGGTTGGCTTTGCTTCGTAAACCACCTCAAACGGAATTTTCCCTGTTGTAACAGATGCTGCTGAGTTGTATGGAAACTCGGCAACTGGAAGCTTGACCGCCTAGTCGGTGTCGTTAGGTTTGCATAGGGTTCAAAGGAGTTGTTCGAGCATTTGGTTGGTTTGCTCGATTTGTCCATCAGTTTGCGGATAGAACACTGTTGAAAGTTGGAGTCAACTGCTATAGCGCTGCATCAGATCTTGCCAGAACTGGCTGGTGAGCCGCGCATCTCGATCGCTTGTGATTGACCGCAGGATCTCATGCAATCCAATGATTTGGTCAAGGAACAGTCTCGCTGCTCCTTTGGCGGTTACATCCGTAGTGGTGGGAAGAAAGTGCGCCATCTTGGAGAACCTGTCAAAGACGACAAGTATAGCGTCAAACTCTTCCGGTGTGACAGGAAAACCTGTCACAAAATCCATGGAGATATTGGCCCACGGTATTTCAAGTATCGAAAGTGGTTATAGTAAACCAAGGGGTTTGGTACGTTGACTCTTGTGTCTCTCGCATAAGTTGCAAATTTTGCAAACGTTTGTGACGTCAACCTCCATCTTGTCCCACCAATAGTACTTGGCAAGTTTTTTCAAAGTCTTTTTGGCTCCAAAGTGGCCTCCTTGGCCGGTGTCGTGGCACTCCTTGAGAAGCATGCGTTGTAGCTCCTCGACTTCAGGGACGGCGATTTCATTTTTCTGTTTTCTGCGCAAATGGGGGCCTACAAAGCGGATCTTTGTTGTGTCGTAGGCCCCGTGGTCCTCGTAGCCATGTGCGACTCACTTCGGTACGTATGGGTCTGCTTGAATTTGTAGTGCGTTGACCTCCATGAGATTGGGCAAGAGACTTAGCGCATCTCTTGGATTTCTCTTTCCGGGCCAATACTCAATCTCATAGTCAAAATTGGACTCAAAGAACTCCATCCATCGATTCTGTCTTCAGCTAAGGTCTGGTTGCGTTTTCAGGCACTTGAGGGCATGGTGATCCGTTCGAACCACACATTTGCAGCACTCCAAATAGCAGTGCTGAGTTTTGAAGGTGTGAATAACCGCGAGCATTTCCTTCTCGTAGACGGAATAGTTGAGCTCCGCTTTGTGAAGCTTCCGCAACATGTACGCGATGGGCTGTTCTCCCCCACCGTTCTCTTGTAGCAAGCCGGTCCCAACTGCTCCATCGGAGGCGTCTGTGGCCAAGATGTAGTCGGCCGTTGGATCTGCTAATCAGAGGGTTGGCGCCGAGGTCGGAGCTTTATGTAAAAACGTAAAAACTTCTTGTTTGCTATCTCCCCAAATGAAATGGCAATGTTTACAGGTGAGGTCGGAAAGAGGCGCTGACACTCAAGCAAAATCCCTCACGAACCTCCGATAACAGTTACAAAACCCAAGGAAAACCTGTACGTCGCGTATTTCTGTTAGGGTTGGCCATTCTGCCACCACGGATATCTTTTTTGGATCCATGGATATCCGTCCACCGCCGATGATGTGACTGAGAAACTTGATCGATCATTGACCGAAGTCACACTTTGAGAGCTTCTTGTAGAACTTCTCCTGCTTAAGGATCTTGAGAACTTGCTCAAGGAGTCGTCGACAATCTTCTCGGGTTTGGCTGTACACGAGGATGATGTTGAGGTGCACCACAACAAAATCATCGAGGTGTGGCCGGAAAATGTTGTTCATTAGTGCCATGAATGTTGCGGGGAGGTTTGTGAGTCCAAATGGCATAACCGTGAACTCAAAGTTCCTGTACCGTGTTCGGAAGGCAGTTTTTGGAACATCCTTGTCGGTGATGCGAATTTGGTGGTAGCCGCTCCGTAGGTCAATTTCATTAAAAATTCTTGCTGAACCACTTAGTTGGTCAAAAAGCTCGTCCAATCAATGTAGAGGGTAGCGATTCTTGATCGTGATGTCGTTCAATTCCCGGTAATCCAAGCACATCCATATTTTGCGAGTTTTATTTTTTACAGACAGTATTAGTGCGGCGTACAGAGAGACGGACGGTCGGATGAACCCATGGGCCAGCATGTCGTCCAGTTGTTGTTTGAGCTCCGTGAATTTTTGGTCACTCATCTGGTAGGTTCCCTTGATGGTCTGTCTAGTGCTGGATTTGAGTTCGATTCGGTGGTCGATGTCACGTTTGGGAGAAATTTTTTCTTGGTAGTTCGTTTGGAAAAAGTTCTCCGAACTCTTTTTCGAGTGGGGCGAACTTCTTTGGCACTTTTGCAAACTTTGACGCCGCTGAGGCTGAGGATGTTGATGAGGCTGATGAGGCTGTTGCTTCAGTTGAGATGACAAATTTGCTGCACTTGCTGCTCAGATGGACATAGACCAACTGCGCCAAGGCTCCTTTCCTCAGCTGTCTCTTCGCCACATCAAGCAAGATTGGCGTAGCTGGTGGCCGTTGTTCTCGTGCGGCTAATGCTGCCATGGTTGTGCCGCTTTTGGCTGTCGTGTTGTCATTTTTGGCTCATCGACTGGATTTTTGTTGCTGCACGAGTGTTAGGAAGATCTGCTGCCCGTCCTGTTCGACGTAAACAGCACCGCTGTTCCAGTCGACTTGCGGGTTTTTCTGGTACAAGAGATCTCGCCCGAGAATCACCTTGTATTTGCTCATTGGGCAAGATCTACAGACAGTCATGTCCTACAGATTCACAATCTGCAGTCGTAATGGCTGCTTTAGTCGACGGATGCGAAGTTGTACGTCGATGGTTTTTCCTTCAAAACCTCCAGATTTGTGCTCAAAGCCAGCTTTTTCACCAGCTGATGATACAAAGCTGTGAGATGCACCTCCATCAAGTAACGCCGACAAAGATTTACGACTTTTGCAACCCCTCGGTTGTACTTTCAGCAGTATCACAGGCTGGCCATCTTCATATCCCTCGTCATATGTTTGGATATCAGGAACCCCCGTATTAGGCAATCTTAGCTGTTTGGGTGGGCAATCGCTCGGTGCAGGTTTTTCGACGGGGGCAGGAGTTTTGCCGTCTACTCCTGCCCTCTATCATTTCCCAATTCCTCTCTTCCTTTTTGCTTTTTCTGCTGCTTCCCCCTCCTTTGGTTTTGACTGGGACAGTTTCTCGCGATACGTCCGATCTTTCCGCAGCTGTAGCAGGTCAGTTGATCTTCTTTTTGCTCAACAACATTGACTTCCATCGGAGTTGAGTTCTCTGAGTTTTGCAACCGATGCCAAGTGTTTGGCTCCAGTTGATACATCGGGCACCAGCCATAGGATTCATAGAACTTTGAGTTGAAATCCACAGAGTCGATGCGTTCAGTGGCTACGATGATCTGTGGCAAATCATTGGTGATGATGTAAATGGCGAATGCTCTGTGAATATCTCGCTTGAGGCCATTGTTGTAGTGGAAACACAGTTCATCCTCTGCAAGGTTGCTGCTGGTGATAATCTCAAAAGAATTTCGCATGTATTCTGCCATGCTAAACAACTGCTTCAAACGTTGTAGCCGGTAGGAAACCTGCATTTTCTCGTTCAGCTTGCCGAAGTGAGCGACGAGTGCCTGGGTGAACTCGTGCCAATTGGATGGGGGGGGGGGGGGTAATTGATAGTTTGCAGGTGGGGTGAACCTGCTCGAGAGATAGTATGCCTGGTGCCGACGATGTGGTAGCGGTTGGATCAGCGCCTATGGCTGCCTGCTGCCGTTGGATGGCCATGAGATCGGCCCACCAGCTCAAAGCCGTGCCCCGCAGAAGCGAGGGTGCAAGGTTTTTCTTCTGTTCTTGGGAGTGAGCCCCAGCAGCGGTGAAGTAAACCTCCAAACTCGTCAGGAAGATCTTGACCTTTGGTCCTTTGGAATTTGCAGGATCGACCGGCTCAGGAAGCCCTGGACAAATTGAGGATCCACCGATGTGGAGTCGACCATGGAGTACCGCTTCTCGCGCTTTTGAGTCACGGATTTTTGCGGCGTACTGTTGCAGTTACTTGACCAGCGTTTGTTGAAACGCTTCCATCTGCTCCAGCTGGCCAGTCAGCTCCGCAATCTTGTCTCGTGTTGTGAATGGAGTTGTATTGGTCGGTGGTGCAGGCGGGATTGGCATGTCAGGCGCGCTTGCCTCCGGATGGGTTATGCCAGTCAAAGTGCCAGCCGCAATCCGCTCATCCCCCTCGATGAAGCTAAAGGTCCTTTCGGTGCCTTTGCCGGTTACCGCTGCTTGTTGCCGGGTGCACTCGCTCTGTGTGCTTACTTCATCGCGAAGTCTGCAAACTCCTTTTTCGGTGGAGATATGCTGGAATACACGTGCGGATTTTGGGCTGATGTAGAAATTCATCTTGCGCTCCGCCCGGACCGACGCGCTCTGAAACCAAGTGTTATGCTGGCGGAAGTGAGGTGGTTCACAGTCGAAATCGAAGTTTGTCACTTTTCACAAGATTGGGGTCAGTTGGGTATTGTGATAAGTGGAATGTATACTTCGTTGTTATAAGTGTCAAAAATCAACAGAGTATATATAAAAATGGTGAGAGAGAGAGAGAGAACAAGGCTTGGTCGAGCCTTTGGTTATTCGGCGATTTGCGTGACGCGACGCCGTGTCCTGATTTTCTGCCTGGAGAAGTCCATTGTTGGTTGGACGGGGGGCTTCAAGGTTTAATTCAGGGTTGCAAGATCTATTGAATTTGCTCGAGAGATTGGCGCTCGTAGTCTCGGAGCATTGAGTATCACCGCGAGTAGGTTCCGGTGAGTTTGGGAAATGGCCGGAAAGTGGTCATCATTGCGGGGGAGTTTTGGGTTATTCGGCAGAATTCCCCTGAGCACGAAGAAAGACTGCCGCGACAAAGTCGCAAAGTAGGCCAGTAGCAACAAAGCAACAAACAGGTCGCTCGTGAGTTTAGGGACTCGTGTATGCCCATCGGCATAACACACCGTCCACAACGCTTACATTTAATCAACATCCAAGCGTCCCTTGCGCTAATAGGCAATGTTTCCCTCGAGGAGCGCATGCGCATGGCTGATGGTGGTGCATTGAGCCTAGAGCTTGTGCCAGGAACATTCAAACCGAGTCTAGTATGTTTTGTTTTTCCATTGTTCAAAGTCAGAAACCAAGTAGTTGTTTACCGCTGGTCTTACACTCCAGACGCTACTGAGTCCCTAATTTTAGCAGGTCGTGTCCCTAGCTCCTGCACTGAGGTTGTCGTTGGAGTTCGCAGAATGCCGTCCTAAGCTCATTATAGGGCTTTTCCCCTCTGCGTCACTTTTGGGAAAAATCTTCATCAACGACAGGTGCAGGGAGACTTGATTATTTTGAGTCTTTTGAGGCTCATTTCTGTTTTTACCTCGCCCAATCCTTCTGGGTTCCAGATGAGAGGGGTATTGCATCAAACTCATGTATTTACACAAGTTTTCCTGTTTCAAAACATAACGTTTGACCTCAAGAAACTCGAGTTTTGTTTTTGACAAATCAATGAGACATTGTCATGTACAAGCCACGATCAGCAATTTCGTGCTGGCACATCTCCTTTCTCTCGTGTCTCTCTTGCTTGTGAGTATCCTTCGTCCTTGTTGGCTGTCATTGGCAAGGAGGGTGAGCGAGGGTGAGGGCAGAAGGCCACGAGCCTCTCCCTCGAGGCCCTTGTGGCCTCTCACCCGCTGATCAAGCCACCAGTTCAATCAGTTGCTGGTTGCTTGCCCTTTGGTGGCCGGCTAGTCACCCGGCAGGCCGCCGGCCATCCAGCCGGCCGGGTAGCTGGCAATCATACAGCCCTTGCAATAGCGGATGGCTGGCTACCGGAAATCCCTCGCAATAACGAAGGCTGAACCGGCCCTGTCACTACAATCCCTCAAACTTGTTATGAACCATCCTGGTTCATAAAGAACAAGTGAGACTCCCAGATACTGAGTTATCAACACTGTGAAAGAAAATTAATGATTTCATTCACTAGTTAAACATGAAAATGTGCATGGTATTTGGACCTAAGCTGCAGCTTGTCACTTGACATGGCTAGCGGCCGCTCCCCTTTAGGCTAGAGCATCCGAGTGACAACCATGTTGGAAGTCCCCAACCTCCTATGGTCGCTATCCCTGAATTCTATTGTTGTGTTGAGGTGGTCTCTCCTGCCAGGCTTCAATTTATGTTAGCTACGAGCTCACTCCAGTACTTGTTGACCACCCCCGTACGCAACAGAAAAAATCTGGCTCCCATGAGTTATGTTTAGGTGCACAACCGGCCGAATGAATGAGGTATTCCCGAACAACCCACGACTGAAGTGTACGCTCTCAGTGCTAGAGCAGGCGAAGAACCTCATGTTGGGTATTGGCAACAAGGACTGTTGGTGGTGGGTGAACGGTTCCCTTTGCCGTGTATAGAGCCAACAGACTCTCATAAAGCACATCATGTATCGTCATACTCAACAGAAGGAGCAAGCGTTATGCTACTTGGCCGATGCCTATAATGATGAGAAATTTCCGGATGCACCTGGATAGAAGTTTTTGTGCCCTTGGCAACTTCAAATGAGGGTTTTTAGTGCTAAGCAATACTTTGTCACCGCTGTCAAGCGATACCTCAAAACGGCGTTTGTCCAAATATGCCTTTTATCGTTGCCGAGTAGCTTGAAGGTGATGCTTTACCTTCTAAAACAAGGATTTTCTGCGCTCAACAAAGGCTTGAGCAAGAAAAAACCTCTCCTCCGGTACTCCCACTCTTCATCAATAAAGAGAGAACCACTGGATGGTGACCACTGTTAAGGACAAAAAATGTGAACTATGTACACTTGTGTACCGAGTTTTTCATCGCAAACTCTGTAGGTGCTAGGAATTTGTCCTAGTCATTCATGGCAGGGTCCACATACACGAGGAGCTTCTGGTCGAGAGTACAATAAATACGCTCTGTTTTTTTGTCAATCTAAGGGTAGAATGCCATTGAAATTCAGGACTTCCTATCGAAGTAGTTGTGCATTTTGACCAGAACATAGTGGCAAATTTTCTTTCTAGATGGGAGATGATACAAATTGGCAAGCTGAGGTGCTTTACGACACCCTCAAAGAAGAGGCAAGTGGTCTCCTGTGCGTTCACATAAATGGTTGTAGGAATGAATCATGTCATCTTTGTAAGAAGATCGATAACCACTAGTCTTGCATCATGGCATCAGACCATGTCCAGAAGACTTGTAACAAAGTCTATGTTGATGCACTCCCATAGAGTCCCAAGGATGGGAAGCCTTTGGAGGGTTCCAACATGATTTTTTGTCAGTGGTCTTGTTCCAAAGACATGGGTTACATGTCATGCAATACTTTTGGACATCGAGACTCCATCTTCGCCACCAATAGCGGTTTGAAAGTACATGTTTGGTCTTTCAAGGTCCTACATAACTTGCGACCTACGAGTTGTGGAACTGGGAGATAATCTTGACAGGAAGGTCTCACGAGTCCAGCATTTCAACTTATTCTCCGTGCTAGAAGATTCTTACAGCCTCCACCAATCTGTACTCGTGTAGATTTGGGAAGTTTTGAAATAAAGAATCCACACAATATCCCATTTGGATCATGTTTAAAAAACCGTTGTTGTGGATAATCGTATGGGATGGTTGCTATAGAGGTATAGGGGGATCTGGTGTTTGCATTGTTGCTATTGCTATGGCCATAAAAAATCCACCCCCTCGGTGGTTCTCTCAATTTCCACAGGCTATCAGCTTAGTGGATCAGCTGCGTTGATGCCTTCTCACTGATATTCCCACGTGAAATAGAATTGGCTTAGGTATTTTCTCAAACACGCCTGTCTTCTTGACAGGTTTGGTTTTGTTTAGAAAAAAACCAATGGGTTGTGGCTGCTCACGACCGTCATATCCCCGCAGCGTCTTCATGCAATTGATGCCAGATCTTGAAAGTTTGTACCACCGTGAGGAGCTCTTGATCTGGAATTGTGTATGGCTTCTCCACGGTGATGAGTTTCCAACTTTCATATGCAACTGGGTGACCATTCTTCATGAGGAATTCTCCAAGTCCTACTACCGACGCTTGACATCGCACCTTCCATAGTTACGATGGATCCAAAAGAACTCAGATGGACACCGTAGATAGAGCTATTTGACTTTGGAAAGGCGTTCTTGCAGTAAGATGTCCATTCGAAATGCATGTCTTTTTGCGTTAGCCTGGTCAGCACCACTACCAAGGTCCAATACCCTTGTATAAACCATGAGAAGTCGTTTACAAGGCCAAGGAAAGACCCAATCCGCCAAATATTTTCTTGGCGTGGCCAATCCACCATGGCTTGGACTTTTTTTTGGTCAACAGGGATGCCATCCTTGCCAATCATGCGTCCGAGGTATTTCAGCACCTCTTGTATGGATTTGTACTTGCTAACTTTTACACAGAACTTTTGTTCCCGAAAGGATAGCGAGGAATTTGCATAGATGTTTCATGTTCTCTTCCCTTGTTTTGGAGAAAACTAGGATATTGTCCACGTAAACCAGTGTTGACCTGGTCCCCTCAAACTGTGGTACATTGATGTGCACCGCGACACATCGATATGATCAATTGCCATATCGGCCACTACGGTACCCAGGTTGTGGGGGGAGGGGGGGGGGAGAGGTTATTAGACTTTGTCCCTGGCTATGGCATTCTTTCACAGCATTGTGATATACAACATGTTATGACTGCCTCCTACAAGAATGATTTGCTATGCTCACTTGTTTTCCTAAGCATGTGCCAAGTGTGACAAGGACTCACATTTCATTCACACATACTCTATTTTCCACAACTGCACTGTACAACTACATCTTTGCTAAAATTTCACACTAGCATTGCACTTTGTTCAACATATGATCTTGACAAGAACTACATGGGTCATGCAAGGGAGTTCAAATGGGAAAAGCAACATTGTTATTCATGGTTCAAGAGCAATGATTGTCTAAGCCCACTAGCCATCAGAGCACCTAGAGTGATTACTGGATTTCTCAGAGGCACATGTGCTAGTCCCCACCCTAGCTGCCTTCTTGGCAGCCACCCCAGCATTCCCACCAGCATCTCTAGCACTCCCACCGCCACCCCCCTTCTTCCTAGTCCCTCTAGCTGCAGTACTGCCAGTTTCCCTCCTGCCTGCCCCATTGTCCACATGCTCTCCATCGCCTTCCCCATGCTCTTCATCCCCAACCTCATCCTCAGCCCCATCCCCTCTTCCCCTCTTCCTCATTATCGGCCTCTGCTCCCTCTGTCTCTGCTCCCGTGTCCTGCTGGGCACCTGATGCTGCTGCTCCTGCCACTGCAAACGCCTCAACCTCCGCCATTGTGCGCATGCTCCTGGAGTAAAATGGCCCATCCTCGGGGTGGGCATCACCTATGGCTGGCTGCTACGTCTTCTGTTGCTGCTCCCCTGTACCCTCATTCTCCTCTCCCTCCATAAAATCCTCCTAGTCTTCCAATTCATCATCCTTGCTCTCCTCCCCCCTCTGCCCCTTGTTGTCCTTCTCCTCAGGCAGCTCCTCAACTATGTCTCCATCACCTTCACTCTCAGACTCGTCTGGCTGTTTGAAGGACAGCTTGCTTCTGCGGCGGCCACCATCTGCATTGTAAGGAGTCCAAAGCTGAATGTGGACTCAAACAAGCATCTCTAGCATGCTCACATACAGCTTGTCCCCGCGGGCTGTGTGCATCAACTGGTGGGTGGAGAAGACACGCTCACAATTGGAGGAGGAGCACGGCTGAGCGAGAACTTTGATGGCAAGTGTAGAGAGGTTGGGCAGGTAGGCAAGGTGCAGAGAGGCCCACTCATAGGGCAGCAAAATCTTGGCAAGCACTCTCGCAACAGCAGCTCTTGCCTTGTCCGAGAGCCGCTTTGTGGCAATGGGAGTGACTTCCACTGTCACCCTCCCCAGCTTGAACGCCTCCAACTCCCAGGCCAGCTCAGAATGGTGCTGCTCCGGCACCAATGCGTCAACCACCTATGCCTAGCTTTGTGCCATGGACCCATCAGCACTCAGATCATTCCCAAAAGTGAGTGGGGTGCAAACACCGAGCGGCAGCATATGAGGGGCACAACATATCTTTTGTCCAATGGGCGGATAGATACTCCATGGCCACCTTCACATGCTGAATCGCAACACGTGCTGGTTTGCGTGCTTTGCCCACTGCCAGTGCCTTGAGGTCCTCCACGCAATCCAACAATGTTGGATATGGGGTGCCAAAAAGTCACCAAAGTGGGTTGCTCGATAGAAATCATCAGGTTCCAATAGTGAATAGAGGGTGTTTTTCTGGTTCTGTGGCACTTTATGGAACTTGATTCGGAGTCCGTTTGAGGGAGATATGGATTTTCAAGGTTTGGTGGCAATGGGTCCTGTTCAAGTGACGGCCCCTGCACTACCAGCACCAATGACGGCCACATGTATTGGAGGTTTGGAGCGGCCTTCAAGGTAGAAAGGCGGCAGGAAGACCTTCAGGGAGTTTCAAGGAAGGTCCCCACCAAGATTATTGGTTGTGCACATGGCAGGGATGGTAATTCTCTTGTGTGAGAGTGTGACTGCCGCTCATCCCGCTAGGCTAGGAGTGTGCTAGGAGGTGAACTTTGACAGAGTGGTTCTTCCAGCTCCATGTGCCAAATGAGGCAACATTAGGCTTGTTAGAAAGCTGTGCTTATTTAATTTCTCATCCACAAGTCAAACCAGCCATTTGTGCTCTCTACACAACTTCGCATGCTTCCGTATTTTTTTCTCTGCAGCCTATAACTTGTCCCTCACATACAATTGGTCCTGCCTAGCGGCTCTCGGTGAGCTTGATCACCTCCCCGAGGGCTGCCTCTGATTGCATCAGTGGTGTCATAGCTAGAACAAGGCTCTGCCTCGTCCTTGAGGCATTCTTTGCACCCTGTTATGTGAGAGAGTCATTTGGGGGCTGAACGTTGCACTACCATGGCGACATCCGCTTCCGTGGAGGCGGGCGTCAACATGGCCAAGTTCAAAGGCAAGAACTTCTTCAACTGGAGCAACAACATGAAGATGATGCTGATGGAGAAGGGACTTTGGAGCCATGTGAGTGAGGAGGAACCAGCTCAGTCCTCTCTTTCACCTGGTGAGGTCCGTACCCACCGTGAGAAGCGTGACCGTGCCCTCGCAACCATCTACCTCGACCTCGCCGAACGGCATCAACTCCTCGTCCGTGGCATCCTCACGCATAAAGAGGTTTGGAAGAAGCTTGACTCCACTTATGCATCCAAGTCAATCCTCATGAATGCAGTTGTATCTTCGGTTTTACACTGTGAAGAT
>SZWC01002593.1:156428-176170 GCA_023375785.1 Penium margaritaceum | reverse complement strand
CCCCCCCCCCCCCCCCCAACCAGAAATGTGTATGAGGTGCATGTATTCGATAGTGTATGTGCGGGTACAATCCAAAAACTCAGAAGTAAATTCCATGGACAGATAGCTCATGGGAACATCAGATGAGAGCACTATTGTGTGTTTTTGGACTCATGCACTACATACACTTCCATGTACACAAAGCAATATGTGCACTAGTGTACATTTTGCTATGTTCACCACGTACACAATCACGTACTATCTCAAAATATGCCTTCGGCATATTTTGAGGGAGACATGGATTTTCAAGGTTTGGTCGCAATGGATCCGGTTCAAGTGACGACTCATGCACTACCAGCACCAGCACCAATGACGGCCACAATTATTGGCCAGGGAGGTTTGGAGCGGCCTTCAAGGTAGAAAGGCGGCAGGAGGACCTTTAGGGAGCTTCAAGGAAGGTCTCCACCAAGATAATTGGTTTTGCACATGGCATGGATGGTAATTCTCTTGTGTGAGAGTGTGACTGCCGCTCATCCCGCTAGGCTAGGAGTGTACTAGGAGGTGAACTTTGACAGAATGGTTCTTCCAGCTCCATGTGCCAAATAAGGCGTACTTAAGCTTGTTAGAAAGCTGTGCTGATTTAATTTCTCACTCAAGAGTCGATTCAGACATTTGCGTTCTCTGCAGACCTACATTTGCTTCCGTAATTTCTGTCTGTGAAACCTGCAACTCCCTCTCACAAACATTTGGTCTTACCTAGGCGGCTCTTGGTGAGCCTGATCACCTCCCTGAGGGCTGCCCCAGTTTCCATCAGTGGTGTCATAGCTAGAACAAGGCTTTATCTCATCCTTGAGGCATTCCTTGCACCCTGTTGTGTGAGAGAGCCATTTGTGGGCTGAACGTTGCACTACCATGGGGACATTCGCTTCTGTGGTGGCCGGCGTCAACATCGTCAAGTTCGAAGACAAGAACTTCATCAACTGGAGCAACAACATGAAGATGGTGCTGATGGAGAAGGGTCTCTGGAGCCAGGTGGATGAGAAGGGGAAGGAACGAGCAGAAAGCTCCCTCTCCCCTGTCGAGGCCCGTAACTACCGCGAGAAGCGTGACGGCACCCTCGCCACCATCTACCTCCACCTCGCCAAACGGCAGCAACTCCTCATCCGTGACATCCTTACTCCAAAGGAGGTTTAGAAAAAGATTGATTCCACTTATGCTTCCAAGTCAATCCTCATGAATATGCAGCTGCGTCGTCACTTTCACACTGTGAAGATGGATGAGTCCGGACCCATGATTGACTACATCAACATGGTGAAGTCTCTCACTGACTAGCTTGCTGCGATTAAAGACCCTGTCAAGGGGCGTGTGCTCTTGCTAACCATCCTTTCTGGTCTTCCTAGCAGCTAAACTCCTCTCATTTTTTCCCTGCACCAGCGTGGCGACAAGCTCTCCCTCAATGATGTGGAGGAGAGCCTGCTCTTTGAGGAGGAGCGGCGCAAGGGAGAAGAGGGTAGAAGCGGACTTGACGTCGCTCTCATCACCAACTCTGGTCATGTGGGTGGTACTGCACCAACCAGGGGCAACGGCGGAGGACGGAAGAAAAAGGGGAACTGCCACTACTGCAAGAAGCCGGGCCATTAGGCGCGCGAATGTCGGAAGAAGAAGGCGGACCTTGCGGCTGGAGCGGGAGTAGGAAAACAGTCTGACGCTTTCATGAACACCATAGATTGGAGCTACGTAGCACATGATGTGTCGTCGGGAGTGATTCATTGTCTACACCATCATTGAGCCTCCACGGGTATACATGGGGGACAACCATGTGCAAATGGCTGTTGGGGAGGGTAAGATTGTGTTTTGTGCTTCCGTTAAGGGTAAGCATGTAGAACGTCGTGTGAAGGGGGTTCTCCATGTTCCAGGGGTGGTAGCTAACCTCCTCTCTGTCTCATCTCTCATCTACGAAGGCATGCAGGCTTGCTTTGAGAATGGTGGCTGCACCATCTCTGCAAGTGCGTGGCGTGTGCTTGCAAAAGCGGAAAAGGAGGATAGTATTTACTACCTCTACGTGACATCGGAAAGGAAGTGGACTCAGCGTTGGCGGCGAGAGGGAAAATACGACATCAGCTTGTGGCACCGCCATCCCAGTCACCTTGGCTTTGGCGCCATCATCTCCATGCAGCAGATGGTCCGCGTCCTGGAGCTCAAGGGGGTGAAGCAGCGTGGTGCATCGGCTTGTGAAAGCTGCATTGAAGGAAAGCAAGCTCGCGCTTCTTTCACAGGAGAGGGGAAGGGGGCGGCTGAGCTTCTCTCACTTGTTCACTTTGATTAGTGCGGTCACATGCCATCACAGTCCTTGTTCGGCAAGTTGTACCTTGTTATGTTCATTGATGACAAGTCGAGGAAGACGTGGGTATCTTTCTTGGCTTGAAAAGACGAGTGATTTTATGCATTTAAGGTGTGGATTGCTACTGCAGAGAATGAGAGTGGCAGGGGGATAAAGGTGTTTCGCACCTATGGTGGAGGAGAGTACCTCTTCAACGATTTCCGCACTTTCCTCAAGGGTCGAGGGATCAAGCACGAGGTCACCCCACCTAGAACACCGTAGCCAAACGGCGTGGCTGAATGTGCAAACCGCACACTCATGGAGCGTGTTGGCACCATGCTCCAAGACGCGGAGCTCCCACTAACCTTATGGGCGGAAGCGGTCAACACTGCCGTGTACCTAAAAAACCAGAGTCCCACGTGCGCCGTGCCGCTGATGACACCGGAGGAAGAATGGATGGGACGCAAGCCAACAGTGACACACCTAATAGTCTTCAGGTGTGGCGCATTTGTGCATGTGCCTACTGGCAGCCGTAACAAGCTGGATGCAAAGTTGGTGAAGGCCGCCTTCCTTGGGTACGACAACATGGGATACCGCCTCTACAACCTTGCTACTCGCAAGATCATCCGCAGCCGTGACCTCGTCTTTCAAGCAGACGTGAAGGGCTGGACTTGGAGCCCTATGTCTGCAGTTCCACTTGCTCTCGCACTTGTACTTGAAGTGGGAGAAGAGCCGCTACCGGAAGAGGGCGGTGCAGAAGATGGCGGTGACAGAGGCATCAACAAAGAGGTGGAGGGAGCAAAGAAGGAGAAGGAGCTAGCAACCGAATCTGATGAGGAGGAGCAACAAAGCAATATACAAGAGCTGCCACGACAATCCGCATGCATCAACAAAGGTGCAAAGGACAGTGGGGAGGCGCTAACGCAATCCAAGCGCCTCACAAGCAAATAGAGGCCGCTGGATAGCAGGTGAACCTGTGCACCATTCCAACACCAACAAAGGCGTCTGTCCTCGAGCTTCTCTTCCTCACAGTCATCGATGATCCAGCCACATTCACTGAAGCCATGCGTAGCGTCGAAGCGGTAGATTGGCATGCCGCAGCACATGAGGAGTCTAGTGCGCTCGTGAAGAACGGCACATGGACCCTCGAGGAAGCTCCACGTGGCAGCCGGGTGATGGGGTGCTGGTGGATCTTCAGGCACAAGCATGGTGCGGATGGTAAGGTTCTCAGGTACAAAGCACGGTTGGTTTCAAAGGGGTATGCACAAACTGAGGGTGTGGACTATAATGAGACATCTGCACCTGTCGCAATGTTCACATCCCTTCGAGCGATCCTCGCTCTTGCTGCTGCTATGGACTGGGAGGTGCACATGGAGCAGCTAGAGGTGTATGTGGTGGAGGGAAAGGAGGATTTGGTGTGCAAGATTGTGAAGGCCCTCTAAGGCCTGAAGCAAGCCCCGCGAGCATGGTACCACAAGATGGATGAGCAGCTAGCTGGCCTGGCCTTTGTGCGCAGTGAAGATGACCATGGAGTCTATGGGCACACGGAAGAAGCAAGCCAGGTCATCATCTTGCTCTATGTTGATGATCTGCTCATTGCACCTGACTCCAAGTCTCTTTTGGATGATGTGAAACAGTCCCTTGCTGCCAGGTTCGACATGAAGGACATGGGAGAGCTCAGTTACTACCTTGGCCTTCAGGTCAAGCGCGACCGGCAACAGCAGAATTTGGAGCTATTACAGAGCACGTACGTGAGCGACATCGTCAAGCACTTCAACATGGCAGGAGTGCGCAAAGCAACAACACCACTGGAAGTGGGAGCGAAGCTGAGCATGACACAGACTCCCCGCGGGATGCTAGAGAGCAGCCGCATGGAAGCACTGCCGTACCAAGTAGCAGTTAAGAGCCTCATGTACGCAGCACTTGGCATGCGCCTTGACATCAGCCAAGCAGTGGGAGTGCTCAGCAGGTTTTGCGCGAATCCTGGCATGGCGCATTGGGAGGCGATTAAGCGCGTGCTGCGCTACCTCGACAGTAGCTGCAGCCTTTGCCTCACCTTGAACGGCAACAACAGCCCCATCCTCATCGGCTACAGTTACGCAGATTGGGGAGGTGACCTAGACATTGGGAGGTCGACCAGTGGGTTCGTGTTTGTACTCGGGGGAGGTGCAATCAGCTGGAGCAAGAAGGAAGAGTGTGTCGCCCTCTCCTCCACCGAAGCTGAGTACATCGCGTTGAGTGAAGTAGCAGAGGAATCCATGTGGCTGCGTGAGCTGCTGGCAAGCCTTGGACAACAGCAGACCACAGCGACTACAATCTACTGTGACAACATGAGCGCCATTGCTCTCACAAAGAATGCAGAGTTTCACACCCGCACCAAGCACATTGACTTGCGATATCACTTCATCCACGAACTCGTGGCAAAGAAAGTGGTGCAGATCAAGTTCTGCCCTTCAAACATGATGCTGGCAGACTTCCTGACCAAGCCGTTGGTAGCACACCGCTTTTAGCAGCTGAGGGGACAGTGTGGACTTGTGTGATTTTTGTTATTGCAAAGTGAAAGAATGTTGGATATTGGGTGCCAAAAAAGTGACCAAAGTGGGTTGCTCGATAAAAATCATCAGGTCACAAAAGCGAATAGAGGATGTTTTGCTGGTTCTGTAACACTTTCTGGAACTCAATTCGGAGTCCGTTTGAGGGAGATATGGATTTTCAAGGTTTGGTGGCGATGGGTCCGGTTCAAGTGACGGCTCCTGCACTACCCGCACCAATGATGGCCACAATTATTGGCCAGGGAGGTTTGGAGCGGCCTTCAAGGCAGAAAGGCGGCAGGAGGACCTTCAGGGAGCTTTAAGGAAGGTCCCCACCAAGATTATTGGTTGTGCACATGGCAGGGATGGTAATTCTCTTTTGTGAGAGTGTAACTGCCGCTCATCCCGCTAGGCTAGGAGTGTGCTAGGAGGTGAAATTTGATTGAGTGGTTCTTCCAGCTCCATGTGCCGAATGAGGCGTACTTAGGCTTGTTAGAAAGGTGTGCTAATGTAGTTCATCACTCAAGAGTCGATTTAGACATTTGCATTGTTTGCAAACCTACATTCGCTTCCGTGATTTCTGTCTATGCAACTTGCAACTCCCCCTCACAAACAGTTGGTCCTACCTAGGCGGCTCTTGATGAGCCTGATCACCTCCCTCAGGGCTGCCCCAGTTTCCATCATGTCAAGAACACCACTTGTCACACTGAAAAGGACTGAATGGAACTGATGAGTCTTCCAGAGGTATCTTGTTGCATAGCATGCCACTTATCATATTGCTATGAACCCTACCTTTGACAATGTGTCTAAAGAGATTTGTGTGGCATACGTTTGGTTTTCCTACTCAACTCAGTCACGTGGGGGTGCATCCCCGCTGGGCCCACCTCACAGGTTGAACATGTGGTTGTCGGCCGCCAGTGTCTACAATCTAGGCCAACACTGAGGCTTCATGTTTTACTCGTTCAACCGCTGATTCAATAGCTCTGGGCCGTATACCGATGACATTGGCAGAGCCGTTATCAGAATCCGCAAACACCACCCTTGATTTTAGCAAATTCTACAAGTTATAGTGATGCTTCCAGTGAAATGGGGATCGTACACTGATGACATTGGCAGAGCCGTTTTCAGAATCTGCAGACGCCACCCTTTATTTTGGCAAAATCTACAAGATACAGTGATGCTTCTAAGATACCCATTTTAGCTCATTCACTGGGCCTAAAATATTTTGACGCAATTAATCATGGAGAAGGTGGCACTTGGTCTTCTCTAGGGGTGGAGGATGTGCACGGTTGGGTATGAAACCTTTGGCATATTGGGCCCAGATGGTTGGAATTTCATTTGTTGGTTGGCGTTGCTGTGCTTGGAAAAGGGCCGCGGCTGGCACAATGCGGTGGATCAGCCAGGATAGTTGGTGCAGGCGGTAACTCTGCTCGCGCAGTTTCTGTCCATCACTGGGAGTCAGCAGCAGTGCAGAATGATTCGTGAAATCGGCCTGTGGCGGGGCGGTCTGGACTGGTTTTGGCGCGGATTTGTTTTTCCTGCTGCCAAGGCCATGGCCGCTGGGCCCTCATGCTCTGTCAGATCTCTATAACACTGATCCCCCGGAGGGAAGTTCATTGATATTCTGAGTGTTGCACCTATTTTTTTCTATTCCTCTACCACACTTTTGTGCTATTGGTGGCAGAATTTCCCATTCTACAATTTGTTTGTACCAGTCCATTGCGGCACTGACACTACATATACAGTCAAAAGAATTAATCATGGATGTGTGGATGATGCTGTGATATTCCTTCATGGAGTGTACTTGTGATAGTTTGCTACGTCACTTACCACTTTATAAAGCAGAGATAGAAAAGAATGATTCAAAGTGACAGTTCAAACATGGAAACCACGCACTCAATCCACATTCAATCGAAAGTAAGGAAAGAGAAGCTGAACGTGTTGTGAAGAGCCATGATTCAAGGCATTGAAACATGGACACGAGTTTGAGTTTCTGTGATGGTAGATAACTTACACACACCAATAAGTCTGCCCTTGAAACTCCACTTCTTTGTTAGCCAAAAAAAGGGTCTTCATTCCTTTTCAACAGAAGTTAGGTAATGGGAACACTTGGAAAAGGTTGCTTCTGTCTTGTAAAGCCCACTGGACATGTACATTATTTGCGATCCCTGCAGGTAAAGATGCTCAACCATGAGCAATTTCTGCAGATGACAGCACGCAGCGGACTAATTGTGCTATCCTCAAGACATAATAAGAACTCAAAAGTAGCACTATGGAAAAAAATATGTGCAAAGGGAGGAGGGTCGGTGGAGGGGGTTCAAACATAGCAAACATCCCAATCAGGCTCAATATACTGATAGGAGGTTCCATATGCTGTAAAGTGCGTGATGGGTCTCACTCCACATATGTCCCACTGTAACAACATGAAGCACTTGCCAGCACACACTGCTGGAACCCTGGACCTGCAGTACACATGTGGAAAGAAATAGAAGAAAAATGATTCATTTTACGTGAAGGCAAGCACTGTTGCAGAAATAAGGATTGAGGTTTCCTAAACTAGATCACTATCGTAGAATTTTAGTTCTGCCTTGTCAGTATGCTTGCCTTGGTAGTGTACTCCATCTGGTTTTAGGCTTAGGTATCCCCCCAAAAAAACCTTTGGCTCTGTAAGATGGCAGCACTTCACCTGTATTGGACTACAGCACAATTGCTCTAAAATGTATGTTACTATGGGATTTGTGCCCTTCTTATGACAGAACACTGTCACTACCACCGTCCTCTCTGAAAAACACGCACGGCTGGTGGAGGCATGTCGACAGATGCATAGTAGAAGTGGGATATGGAGATAGGGGCACAATGCTGGAGGATTCAATACAATGGATGCTATTTTTTCCTCTACGTTTGTGTGGCTTAGATGGAAAGAGAAATTTCTTGGCTATTCTTAGAAGTTAACCTTCTGGAATCGGGACCTCCAAGGCAGATACTGGTAGAGGGACGGAACAAGAAGTGCAGGACCTTCTTCTTGGGGTTTGTTTTCCCTTGCAGCTGTGGCTAGGGTTGACCTTGAGCTCATCCAGTGGCCATTTTCTTCATGCAATATAGAAAGGCCCAAATAAATCTGCCATATGAAAGGACCCAAATAAAGCCTAATTAAAATGGTCTCCACTAGACCACACATTCCCTTTTTCAAAGACCAACAAGAACGGGGCGGAGGGGGGGGGGGGATTGAGGAGTGGGGGGTGGGACTTTGGTGACCACACATTCCCTTCTTCTTTCCACCCTATTGTGCTGTGGGTGGCGGCATACTTGTACCACGTGCTTCTGCTGGTCCATGGCGGCACTATCAACGGCTATTCATTCTTCTTTTGGCAGCCACAACATTTCAGGTCATGTGGTGGCAGCATCAGCTTTTCAACAGCGGCCTCTTGGCGCCAAGCGGTACCTTGCAAGCAGAAGTTGCAACAGCCAGGTGACCACCTGTTTATTTCTTGTCTACAACAGATCAAAGTCCTCACCGCCCCTAGGGATAGAATAGCACAATGATTTTCATATTGATTCACTATTTGTAGGATGTGCCGAGGTGAATCCGTCGGCGAGGCCCCAAAGTGGGTTGCTCGATAAAAATCATCAAGTTACAAAAGTGAATAGTGGATGTTTTGCTGGTTCTGTAGCACTCTACGGAACTCGATTTGGAGTCCGTTTGAGGGAGATATGGATTTTCAAGGTTTGGTGGCGATGGGTCCGGTTCAAGTGATGGCTCCTGCACTACCAGCACCAATGACGGCCACAATTATTGGCCAAGGAGATTTGGAGCGGCCTTTAGGGTAGAAAGGCGGCAGGAGGACCTTCAGGGAGGTTCAAGGAAGGTCCCCACAAAGATCATTGGTTGTGCACATGGCAGGGATGGTAATTCTCTTGTGTGAGAGTGTGACTGCCGCTCATCCCGCTAGGCAAGGAGTGTGCTAGGAGGTGAACTTTGACAGAGTGGTTCTTCCAGCTCCATGTGCCAAATGAGGCGTTAGGCTTGTTAGAAAGCTGTGCTAATGTACTTTCTCAAGCAAGATTCTATTTAGACATTCACGTTCTCTGCAGACCTACATTCACTTCTGAAATTTCTGTCTGTGCAACCTGCAACTCCCTCTCGCAAACAATTGGTCCTGCCAAGGCGGCTCTTAGTGAGCCTGATCACCTCCCTGAGGGCTGCCAAGTTTCCATCAGTTGTATCAGAGCTAGAACAAGGCTTTGTCTCATCCTTGAGGCATTCCTTGCACCCTGTTGTGTGAGAGAGCCGTTTGTTGGCTAAATGCTGCATTACCATGGCGACATCCGCTTCCATGGTGGCCGGCGTCAACATCGTCAAGTTCAAAGGCAAGAACTTCTTTAACTGGAGCAGCAACATGAAGATGATGCTGATGGAGAAGGGTCTCTGGAGCCAGGTGGATGAGAAGGAAACGGAACCAGAAGAAAGCTCTCTATCCCCTGTCGAGGCCCGTACCTACCGCGAGAAGCATGACCGCGCCCTCGCAACCATCTACGTGCACCTCGTCGAACGGCAGCAACTCTTCGTCCGTGGCGTCCTCACGCCAAAGGAGATTTGGAAAAAGCTTGAGTCCACTTATGCTTCCAAGTCAATCCTCATGAACATGCAGCTGCATCGTCGCTTTCACGTTGTGAAGATGGATGAATCCGGATCCATGATTGATTGCATCAACATGGTGAAGTCTCTCTCTGACAAGCTTGCTGCGATTGAGGACCCTGTCAAGGAACGTGTGCTCATGCTAACCATGCTCTCTGGTCTTCCTAGCAGCTATACTCCTCTCATTGTTACCCTGGACCAACATGGCAAGCTCTCCCTCAACAATGTGGAGGAGAGCCTTCTGTTTGAGGAGGAGCGGCGCAAGGGAGAAGAGGGCGAAAGCGGACTGGACTTCGCTCTCATCATCAACTCTGGTCAAGGGGGTGGTGCTGCACCAACTAGGGGCAATAGCGGAGGGAAGAAGGGGAACTGCCACTAGTGCAAGAATCCGGGCCATTGGGCACGTGCATGCCGGAAGAAGAAGGCGGACCTTGCTGCTGGAGTGGGAGCCAGAAAATAGTTCGACGCTTCTGCGAACGCCGCAGATTGGGAGAGTGGATTCGTGACAATCATCTGGGTCCTGCACGTCTCCGACAACACCGCCCTGTTCTCGATCATCCACTCGGGAGCCACGCGGCACATGACGTGTCGCCGGGAGTGGTTCGTCATCTACACCGTCATCGAGCCTCATCAGGTGTACATGGGGGACAACCATGTGCAAATGGCGGTTGGGGGGAGTGAGATTGTGTTTTGTGCTTCCATTGAGGGTAAGCACGTGGAACGTCGTGTGAAGCGGGTGCTCCATGTTCCGGGGCTGGCAACTAACCTCCTCTCTGTCTCATCTCTAATCTTTGAAGGCATGCAGGTTTGCTTTGAGAATGGTGGCTGCACCATCTCTGCTCGTGCAGGCCGTGTGCTTGCAAAAGTAAACAAGAAGGACGGTCTTTACCGCCTCTACGTGGCGTCGGAGAAGGAAGCCGACTCTGCGTTGGCGGCGAGAGAGGAAAAACACGACATCGGCTTGTGGCACCGCCGGCTCGATCACCTCGGCTTTGGCGCCATCATCTCCATGCAGCAGATGGTCCGCGGCCTAGAGCTCAATGGGGTGAAGCAGCCAGGTACATCGGCTTGTGAGAGCTGCATTGAAGGAAAGCAAGCTCGCGCTCCTTTCACGGTGGAAGGGAAGGGGGTGGCTGAGCTTCTCTCACTCGTTCACTCTGATTCGTGCGGTCCCATGCCATCACAGTCCTTGTCTGGCAATTTGTACTTTGTCACATTCATTGATGACAAGTCGAGGAAGACGTGGGTCTCCTTCTTGGCTGGAAAGGATGAGTGTTTTGATGCTTTCAAGGTGTGGATTGCTGCTGCACAGAATGAAAGTGGCAGGCGATTGAAGGTGCTTCGCACCGATAGTGGAGAAGAGTACCTCTCCAACGACTTCCGCACTTACCTCAAGCGTCGCGGGATCAAGCACGAGGTCACCCCACCTGGAACACTGCAGCTGAACGGCGTGGCTAAACGTGCGAACCGCACATTCATGGAGTGTGTTCGCAGCATGCTCCAAGATGCGGAGCTCCCACCAACCTTCTTGGCGGAAGCGGTCAACATTGCCGTGTACCTGAAAAACCGGAGTCCCACGCACGCCCTGCCGTTGATGTCACCAGAGGAGGCATGGACGGGACGCAAGCTAACAGTGACGCACCTGAAAGTCTTTGGGTGTGGCGCATTCGTGCACGCGCCTACCTGCAATTGTAACAAGCTGGATGCAAAGTCGGTGAAGGCCGCCTTCCTCGGCTACCACACCATGGGATACCGCCTCTACAACCTTGCTGCTCGCAAGATCATCCGCAGCCGTGACGTCGTCTTTCAAGAGGACTTTGAAGGGCTGGACTTGGAGCCCTTTGTGGGCAGTTCCGCTTGCTCCCGCACTTGTACCAGAACTGGGAGAAGTACTGATAGCAGAAGAGGGCGATGCAAAAGATGGCGGTGATAGCGGCAATGACAAGGAGGTGGAGGGAGCTGAGAAGGAGAAGGAGCTGGCAGAGGAATCTGATGAGGAGGAGAAGCAAAGCAACGCAGAGCAGCTTCCACGACAGTCTCCATGCCTCAACAAAACGTGGAAAGGAGAGTAGGGAGCTGTTGAGGCGATCCGAGCGCCTCACAAACAAACAGAGGCCGCTGGAGGAGCTGCTGAACTTGTGCACCGTTCCACCACCAACGGAGTCGTCTGATCTCGAGCTTCTCTTCCTCACAGTCACCGATGACCCAGCCACATTTGCTGAAGCCATGCACAGCACTGAGGCGGCAGATTGGCGTGGCGCAGCAGATGAGGAGTATGCTGCGCTCATGAAGAATGGCACCTACACTCTCAACGAGGCTCCATGCGGCAGTCGGGTGATTGGATGCCGGTGGATCTTCAGGCGCAAGCGTGGTGCGGATGGTAAGATTCTCAGGTACAAAGCACGACTGGTTGCAAAGGGGTATGCGCAGACGGAGGGTGTGGATTACAATGAGACATTTGCACATGTCGGTAAGTTCCCATCCATCCGAGCGATCCTCGCTCTTGCTGCTGCTATGGACTGGGAGGTACACCAAATGGATGTGACGTGTGCATTTCTGAATGGTGACCTTGAGGAGGATGTGTACATGGAGTAGCCGGAGGATATGTCGTGGAAGGGAAGGAAGGTTTGGTGTGCAAGCGTGTGAAGGCCCTCTACGGCCTGAAGCAATCCCCGCGAGCATGGTACCACAAGATGGATGAGCAGCTAGCTGGCCTTGGCTTTGTGTGCAGTGAAGCAGACCATGCTTCTATGGGTGCACACAAGAGGCAAACCAGATCATCATCTTGCTCTATGTTGATGATCTGCTCATTGCATCTGACTCCAAGTCTCTTTTTGACGATGTGAAGTAGTCCTTTGCTGCCAGGTTTGACATGAAAGACATGGGAGAGCTCAGTTACTACCTTGGCCTTCAGGTCAAGCGTAACCGGTAGCAGCAAACTTTGGAGTAGTCGCAGAGCACGTACGTGAGCGACATCGTCAAGCGCTTCAACATGGCAGGAGCGCGCAAAGCAGCGACACCACTCGAAGTGGGAGCGGAGCTGAGCATGACGTAGACTCCCCGCGACATGCAAGAGAGCAGCCGCATGGAAGCAGTGCCGCGCCAAGCAGCAATCAGAAGCCTCACGTATGCTGCAGTCGGCACGCGCTTCGACATCAGCCAAGCAGTGGGAGTGCTCAGCAAGTTTTGCGCGAATCCGGGCATGCCGCATTGGGAGGCGGTTAAGTGCGTGCTGCGCTACCTCGTCAATAGCAGCAGCCTTTGCCTCACTTTTAACAGCAACAACCCCATCCTCATCAGCTACAGTGACACAGATTGGGGAGGTGACCTGGACACTAGGAGGTTGACCAGTGGGTTCGTGTTTGTACTCGGGGGAGGTGCAATCCGTTGGAGGAGCAAGAAGCAAGAGTGCGTCGCCCTCTCCTCCACCGAAGCTGAGTACATCGCCTTGAGTGAAGCAGCAAAGGAAGCCGTGTGGCTACGTGAGCTCCTGGCAAGCCTTGGACAGTAGCAAACCACAACAACTACAATGTACTGTGACAACATGAGCGCCATTGCTCTGACCAAGAACCTAGAGTTTCACGCCCGCACCAAGCACATTGACTTGCGATATCACTTCATCCGCGAACTCGTGGGAAAGAAGGTGGTGCAGATCAAGTTTTGCCCTTCAAGCATGATGCTCGTAGACTTCTTGACCAAGCCGCTGGTTGCACACCGCTGTCAGCAGCTGAGGGGACAATGTGGACTTGTCTGATTTTTGTTCTCGCAAAGTGGGACAATGTTGGATATGGGGTGCCAAAAAAAGTGACCAAAGTGGGTTGCTCGGTAAAAATCATCAGGTTACAAAAGTAAATAGAGGATGTTTTGCTGGTTCTGTAGCACTTTACGGAACTCCATTTGGAGTCCGTTTGAGGGAGATATGGATTTTCAAGGTTTGGTGGCGATGGGTCTGGTTCAAGTGATGGCTCGTGCACTACCAGCACCAATGAATGCCATAATTATTGGCCAAGGAGGTTTGGAGCGGCCTTCAGGGTAGAAAGGGGACAGGAGTACCTTTAGGGAGCTTCAAGGCAGGTCCCCACCAAGATTATTGGTTGTGCACATGGCAGGGATAGAAATTCTCTTGTGTGAGAGTGTGACTGCCGCTCATCTCGCTAGGCTAGGAGTGTGCTAGGAGGTGAACTTTGACAGAGTGGTTCTTCCAGCTCCATGTGTCAAATGAGGCGTACTTAGGCTTTTTAGAAAGCTGTGCTAATGTACTTTCTCACTCAAGAGTCTATTAAGACATTCGCATTCTCTGCAGACCTACATTCGCTTCCGTAATTTCTGTCTATGCAACCTGCAACTCCCTCTTACAAATAGTTGGTCTTGCCTAGGCGGCTCTTAGTGAGCCTGATCACCTCCCTGAGGGCTGCCAAGTTTCCATCAGATGTTGCCGCTGCCCGGCAGCCAGCGTTTCCTGCGCCCGGATCTCACCCTGGTGGACCACGCAGCTGGCACCACCTTAGATCTGGACGTCACCACGGGGGATGAGGAGGGACAGCGGCGCAACCCACCGGGGGCTGCCGTGCGGCTGAGCTGGACAAAGAGGCCTTGTACGCGAGGGCGCTATGCAGGGGGCACTACCTCCGTCCGTTGGTGTGAAAGACCCTTGGCGACCTGGGAGACGAGTTATAAACCTTTCTCCATTGGCTGGTGCAGCTCTATTGCTCGCGGGCCCCTCCAGTGCTAAACTGAGGCCTTTGAGCACTGGGCCCAGCGGGCGATAGCAGTCGTTGCCCAGCGCGCCTCCCGCGCCGGCGTCCGAGGCCAGTCTGCCACCATCTGCTACAACACTGTCTCCCACTCCCGGTCCCGGGCCCCTTCCCCGCCAGAGCTTGTGCCGTTTGCTCCGCGCAAGCGTGTGCGCCAAGCCTTGCCATTGTCTGACGTATGCAGGGTTGAGCCCGTCCTTGTTGGCCTCTTACTTCCATGCACACCATATTATGCCTTTGGTGGTGGCTTTCATAGCACGTGATTGTGCCGGTCTGTGGCGGCTTTGCATGCTCCCTTTTCTTGATACAACTCTTCCAAAAAGTGTAAGAATCTAGCCAAAATGCTTCAGATGTTGACGTTCTTGAGAGCTCAGGAACTGAAAGGCAATTGAACAAACTCACACAGAGTCAAGTCACCTTTGGTTGCTTGAAGCCGGAGTGTTGGGTCTTCGTCTCCTGGCTGGCTGCTTTGTGTCTGGAGAAAGGCCGGGGTGAGCGCAAAGAGGTAGACCAGCTGAAATGGTGGGTGCAGGCTGTGACCCTGGTTGCAATTTCAACTGCAGGGACCCGGAAGCAATGTGGAGTGATCTGAGACTCTTGCCCGTAGCATGGGGGGTTGGACTTGTTGCTGGGTTTTCTCCTGCCACGCCACCACAACATTGACCCCTTGGCCCTCTTGCCGTGTCTGATCTGCTTTACGCCAAAACTCTGGAGGTAGATGAGAGTCTCCAGACCCTTTGATGCCCTTTCCCCTTTTTTCTTGCATTTTTTATTCCACGATATTTTGCTGTGGGTGGCGGTGTGAAATGACCAAGTTCTTGTGCTGGTCATTGGTGACATTGTCTCTGTTTTCATGAATGATTTATCTTGAAGGAAATTCAGACATAAATCCACACCTCTGAATGAGGTAATAGCGCCCGCCGTCCAGTCTGTAATGTGCGCACCACGTGCAGCTCAGTGTGCCAGTCCTAAGTACCCATGAACGTCTTGACAAGTACAGAGAATGGCCTAACAAAGTCTGGATACAAGGATCCGCAAGGCTGCTAGGACATGAGTTCGATCCCGTAAACTAGAACCCGTTCGTTGCTATTTTCAGAGTCATGAACAAAAACCAGAATTGAGAGGTGAATGCATGAAAATTTGCAATCAAAATCAAGATCATTGTGCCTGTTTACTTCTTTCTCCTCTGCTGGCATTGTCCACTCCACCCCTTTGCCGTTGCTCCACCCTTTGCTGTCCCCCCCAGCCCTTTGCTATCAACCCTTCGCTGTTGCTCAATTCTTTGATGCTGCTCAACCCTTTCGTATCTTCCTGCAATTAGATGCTGCCTGTTCCATGTGCTGACTGTTAGATCAGAAGGCAACAAGCAGCAGTAGCAACTGCAGCCCTAGTGGCTGAAGAATTGGTGGCATAGGCAACAGCAGAAGCAGAGACAGCAGTGGCGTAGATTGTAGCAGTAGCAGCAACAACAGAGGAAGTGGCAGTAGCAGCAGCAGCAGCTGTGGTGACGGTGGTACGTCCCTTCCTTTTTCATTTTTCTTTAATGAAAAAGAACTGGTGCTGGCACGGACCGGTACAACCACATGGTAGAACAGGGAAATGCCGTCACACATGGCACGATAGGGTGAAATTGAAAGAGAAATGAAACAGCCTCAAGGAGCAAGGAAGCTCTCCTCTCCATCCAAAGGAGCCGCGTAACAAAGGTCAGACAACACAAGAAGGCCAAGAGGCCATGGCTGAGGCAGCGGTGCAGTGCAGGTGAGTCCGTGCCCAACAACAGGTCCAAGCCCCCATGATACAGCCCGAAGTCACGGATCATCCAACACTGCTGCCGGATCCTTGCAATGGAGAGCTACTGTGCAAACAAGGACACTGCTCGCACAGATCATCCCCGTCGGTCTGCCTCATTGCACCAACCTAAAACTTTCTCCAGGCACAAAGCCGCCAACCAGAAAACAAAGCGACAGCCATCCGGCCCCAGATGACCAAAGCCACTGTGCACAGCCTCCACCCCGGCATCTGTCCGAGGGCGGCCCTGTAATGCTTCTTCTTTAGGGCCTCAGCTGCTAGTAGCGCCTGCCCATCCTCCTTCACCTTGATTGACTGAGCGCCCACCGTAGTGATATTGACCACCAAAGTCAAACAAAAAAACAAGGACGTCAATGCGCCGGCTGTGCCGGAGAGCGCCCGAGGTGTGCGCCAGGGGGACTCCCTTGGGCCCGCACTGTTTGATTTGGCCTTAGCTCCAGTCCTAAAGGCGGGGACCCAGCGGCTGAGAGGTGCTCAGGGGTCTTGCTACGGGCATGTCGGAGCTTACCAGGACGATGCGGCGGCGACGGCCCCGCCCCAGCTTCTTGCCGCCGCCTTCACTGCCATGACTGAGGCGGCAGCACTCCGCAGCCTGTATATCCAGCCGCGGAAGTGCCTACTACTGTGCCGCTCTGAGGAGGCTGTCCCTTCGGTAATTGCATGGTTGCCTTGCCGTCGGGATGGGGTTGTTTGGCTGGGGTGTCCAGTCCGCTCGGCTGACTTCTTGAGTAAGTGGGCTGAGGGGTGGCTTCAGGAGCAGCTGCGAGACCTTTCCCAGCTGAGCAGGATGGAGGATGTACAGGTGGCGATGCTGCTGCTTCGCCTTTGCGTCATCCCCCGGGTGGACTTCCGTGTGCGGGCGCTACCGCCTGAGGACAGTTGGCTATCGATCCTACACCGCTTTGACACTGCTATCTGGGAGGCGGTCCTCCACCTTTTGCAGGTTTATCTGGCCACTCAGGTGGGGTCTGTGGACTATGAGCTTCAGCGCCTGGGTCGCTTGCAGTCTCAGCTGCCCTTTGCCTTTGGAGGAGCTGGACTAGTGGGGGCGCAGGACCGTGCTCCTCTGGCCTATGCCTGTGCGACGGGCAGATTGTTTCCTGCCCTCTCCAGTATGTTCGCTCCCTTCCTCCCAGCAGCGACTGCGTTGGAGCATCTTGCCTCGGACTGGGACCAGGTGCAGGAGGGGCTGCCCCGGCCTGTTTTTGAGGCCCTGCCCTCGGTCGACACTATGCAGCAGAGTTCTTTCGCGGGCCTGTATCAGAGGATGTGTCGGCGCATGCCGAAACAACCTCAATAAGCGTGACACTGCCCAACGTCGAGTCCAGAACACCACGCCACAAACCGAAGTCGCGGCGCACATGATACTACTGCCGAATCCCAGCAACGGAGAACCGTTGCGCGAACAAGGACATCGCCCTTGCCGACTAACCCAGTTGGTCAGCCTCACTGCGCCTACCCTGACCCCTCTCCAGGCACAGTGCCGCCTGCCGACGGACGAAGCGCCAACAATAGGGGTCAAAGATCGCGGAAGGTCTCCGAAGCCACCGTGCGCAACCGGTACCCCGACTGCTGCGCAAGGGCGGCCTTGTAATACTTCTCCTTCTTGGCCTTCGCCACCGAGAGAGCCTTCCCCTCCTCCTTCACCTTGTCCGACTTGGGTTCCACCGTGTTGACGTCCACCACCCACACTGTGCCCTGGGCCAAGTCAAAGACAAGGACATCCGGTGGGAGCCCTCCCGGCAACAACCCCTCTGGTTCCACCATCACCCGAAGGGAATGCTCCCGGCAAATCTCTGCCGACTCTTCTTGAACGGCATCGTGAAACTAATGATCGGCTGAGACCCCGCACAGCGCATGATGTACGCCGGCAGGAGCCCATGACCACCATGGATGGAGAGGTATTGCAGTGGCACACCCAGCCAAAGCTGGGTGTGGAAGTGGAAGTCAGCCGGGGCCAAGTAGAGGTGATCGCCAGGACCTCCGCGGGTGGCTTGAACCCAGAGAGCCACACATCGCCCAGCACCTCCACACCATACCCTTGCACGCCTCTGGGAACAGCGCAGCCATGACCTTCTCCACCTCCTCCAGCCACTGTAGACGCTGGGAGTGGAAGAAGGACTGGCTGAGCTGCTGGTACAATGTCCGCCTAGTGGAATCGCAGAGTACCTTGAGCGGGGGCAGCCACACAATAATGGAAGCAGGCAAGTTTTGCACGGCATCCTCCAAAAGAGGACACAACAACAGCATCTCAAGAGTCGCAGGGAAGCAATAGCCAAAGAGGTCATGAAGAGAGTGGAGCACGACAGCAGAAGAGCACGTGTAGGCGAGGTGCGCCCTCGGCGCCGCAGCGTAAAGGCCAATGCCTCCGGCATCGAATAACAAGTGCGCTTGGAAGAGCGCCAATCCCTATAGAGTACCAACATGGGAATCCGGCGGGGCCCCCACCACCCCTAGGATGCC
This sequence comes from Penium margaritaceum, assembly GCA_023375785.1. Classification (NCBI taxonomy): domain Eukaryota; kingdom Viridiplantae; phylum Streptophyta; class Zygnematophyceae; order Desmidiales; family Peniaceae; genus Penium; species Penium margaritaceum. The sequence continues at coordinate 157,678 of SZWC01002593.1, read as the reverse complement.
CAAGAGAGCGCACCACACAGGGGAATCAAACTCCCACAGCACCCGTAGGCAGTCGGTGTTAGGGGGTAGGGCGCGCATAAGGAACTCCACTCGGGGTTTGAATGAACTCTTTCTAGCCTGCACCTTATTGTGCCGAAGGTGGCGGTGGAACTTTCCACCGTATGGTTGTGCCGGCCTGTGGCGGCGTTGCTTTTGTTATTGAAAAAAAGGACTGAAGAAAGAGAGGGGGGCAGGGGGGGGGCACACACACACGCACACACAAAGAGAGAGAGAGAGAGAGAGAGAGAGAGAGAGAGAGAGAGAGAGAGAGAGAGAGAGAGAGAGAGAGAGAGAGAGAGAGAGAGAGAGAGCAAGAAAAATAGAGAGAGAGAGAGAGAGGGAGAGAGAGAGAGAGAGAGAGCAAGAAAAATAGAGAGAGAGAGAGAGAGGGAGAGAGAGAGAGAGAGAGAGCAAGAAAAATAGAGAGAGAGAGAGAGAGGGAGAGAGAGAGAGAGAGAGAGAGAGAGAGAGAGAGAGAGAGATAGATAGATAGATAGATATGTAGATAGGTAGGTACGTAGGTAGGTAGGTAGGTAGGTAGGTAGGTAGGTAGGTAGGTAGGTAGGTAGGTAGGTAGGTAGGTAGGTAGGTAGGTAGGTAGGTAGGTAGGTAGGTATGTAGGTCGGTAGGTAGATAGATAGATAGATATATAGATAGATAGATAGATAGATAGATGGATGGATGGATGGATGGATGGATGGATGCATGGATGGGTGGATGGATGGATGGATGGATGGATGGATGGATGGATGGATGGATGGATGGATGGATGGATGGATGGATGGATGGATGGATGGATGGATGGATGGATAGATAGATAGATAGATAGATAGATGGTTGGATAGATCGATAGATAGATAGGTAGATAGATAGATAGAGATAGAGAGAGAGAGAGAGAGAGAGAGAGAGAGAGGGAGAGAGAGAGAGAGTACAAAAGCAGGTATTGGTGTAGGTTGCTGCGAACGTTTAGCAGAATTTTCCACGCAACTGAACCAGGTTGGAAAGATTGAGGGATAAAAACAAAGTGCACTGTGAAGATTTGGGGCATGTTGTTGGTTTCAAAACTTGAAAGGATGAAATTACAAAACAAAGTCAGATTTTTTCCCAAACCTTTGAGACGTGTAGATCCACAAGTTGCAATGGTCGTACGGGAAGCTCTCCCCTTGAGATGGCTTCAGGGATTTATTGCAAAGTCTTTGACAGTGAATTGG
>SZWC01002593.1:83372-100187 GCA_023375785.1 Penium margaritaceum | reverse complement strand
TTGATCCTTCTTGCCATGAACGTCATCCCCGCGCTTATGTCTTACATTCGCCCGCACAAATTGGCTCGTGATGCTTGGGGAGCATTGTGTGGATTGTATGAGGCGGGGCAAGTGGCTAACCGCATCATGCTTCGCGATCGCTTTCGCAAGCTTTGCATGGGTGGGAGCGAGACCATGCAGGCCTACATCACCCGTGCCAAGGACTTGGCGGAGCAACTTGCGGCGGTGGACGTTGAGGTGGGGAACGACGAGCTCGTGCTCACGCTCTTGGAGGGGCTCCCGCAAAGCTACCAACCGCTCATCATCGCCTTGGAGGCGCAGTCGGGCGTGCTCCAACTCGAGGAGGTGACGGTCAAGCTCCTCCACGAGGAGATGCGTCGTCACTCCCGCGACACCAAAGGGAAAGACGCCGCATTTGTGAGCGTCACCAACCTGCAGCCAAAAGACAAGAAGGGCAAGGCAAAGACGACCGCACCGCCAAAGAAGGGACAGCGCGCATGCTTCCATTGCGGTGCGACTGACCACCTCATCCGCAACTGCCCCACGTGGAAGCAGAAATCGCAGCAACACAAGAAGTCGCACTTCTCCAAGGGAGGGTCTTCCTCCTCCAATGGTGACTTTTCAACCATCCGCGCTTCGCCGGCAGCCAAGAAGTTGTTCGTGCTCACGGCCACAGTCAAGGACAAAGCCCCGGATCAATGGTACGTTGACTCCGGTGCCTCGTGCCACCTCACCTCCCATCGTGAGTGGTTCGAGTCACTTGAGACCATCCTTCCTAAGGATGTTTTCATGGGAGATAATGGGGCCTTGTCGGCAGTGGGAGAAGGGACCGTGGGCTTTGTCACCAAGGTGGGGGATGAGGAACGGAATGTAAAGCTCACCAACGTGCTTTATGTTCCAAAGATTGCGGCGAATCTTGTGTCCGTGAGCCACTTGACAAAGAAGGGATGCAAGGTGGAGTTTGATGAGAGGGGATGCAAAATCATGAACGAGGATGGTGTCCTTGTGTGTATCGCATCACTTGAGGGGAACCTCTACCATCTCTATGCGCATGTTCCGTCGGTGGTGGTGTGTGCAAAGGCGTCGGTGGATGGTGATGCGGCAGGGCACCTGTGGCATGAGAGGTTTGGTCATCTTGGGAGCAGCAACTTGAAGCTCTTGGCTTCGAAGGAAATGGTGAGTGGGCTGCCCAAGGACCTCTCATGTGCTGAAGCTGTTTGCGGGGGTTGCATGATGGGAAAGCAACATCGTGAGGCGTTTGGGGCGGTGTCAAAGCGCCATGCAACGCAGCCGCTTGAGCTTGTGCACACGGACCTTTGTGGTCCAATGAGTGTGCGCACTATGGGGGGTGCTCTCTACTTCATCACTTTCATTNGGTCATTTTTTTCGTTTGGCCATGTTTTTGAGGATCCTTCGAAAACTGGCCGCGGCTCGGAGTCGTCATCTATATTGGCCATAAAGTGTCGCTCGCTATCAGATTTGGCCATAATCGACCGCGCTCCGCAGCCTCCCTTACTGTTTTAGCCATATTCAAGCGCGCGCCGGCTCCTCCTTTCAAATTTGGCCATGAAGACGGCCGACGGAAAAAGGATCTCGCGAGAGAGTGATATTGACAAAGGAAGCCCCGTAACCACTCGGTGACCTCCTAAAGCCTTTCCTAATATTGATAGTTCCAAAAATGGACATGAAGGGCGAAATATTAACCTTGTAGCACGCTCCAAGAAATGAAGTAAAACCACAATGATAAGGGAAATAAAACTATAGTAACAATTTTGAGGGAATAAAAATCATCTTAATTAATATAATGAATGATTGAAATCGAAACATAATTACTCGCCATGAGAGGGTTAGAAAAATTGGTGAACTAATATTATTTGTAAATAAACTAAAAAATGTTTCAAACAAATAATTCAATTATCATTATGTATCATTTCATACATTTATTTGAGTTTAATTTGTCTTTATTATGACTTTTTGGCTTTCATCTAGAAAAAAATAATAAATAACCATGAAAGCACATCATCTTATATTATAAAGGAATTTTAATTCTATAATCGTGATTCAAAATTAAGAAAACTAAATCAAGATGTTTTATGCAACGGAATTTGCGTGATATCAATAACAATAAGCACATGGAGAGGCATAATTAATGCTTAAAATCATGATCATGTAAGACTTTCCATGATCAAATACTTATAGAAGACTTTTATACATGATTTTTCACTTTTTATGTGGCAATCATCATTAATTAAACGCAATGATCTCATTAAAACATTGAAAAAAGTTATTATATAGTTTCCTTTAATAATATATTACTTTAATAAACAATACCTATTCATAATTTTGAAACGTAAAGATATTCTAAAAACATTCTTGAATTATATTGGAATTCAATAATAAAAAAAACGTTATTTAAGAAAAACTTTCAACACATTTTTCCATTTCATTCATTATTTAAAATTTTAAGACCTTGATTAGCCATACATATTAAATCATGGAATAATTTCTTGTGTGAAAAGTTAATCATATTTGGAGGTTTGAATAAAAATTAAATGAATTATTTCATGAATTTATAATTTGATGTTTTTCATAAATTGAAATAATTATTATTTTAATATACATTATTAGATCTTTATTGGTATTTAAATCTTATTTGGATTATATTGGGTATTTTTTGTAGTAAATCCCATTTTCATGTGATACGTATGTATTTAGAATCCGAATTTTTATGAAAATTTTTAAAAAATTTATTTAATCGTAGCTTGAATTTGAATTTTAATTATTTTGTTTGTTTTGGTCATTATCTTTCTTCATTTGATTATTCTATGGAGGGCGAGTACTTTTATTTAGATTTCAATTAATTATCACAGTAATTAGTATTCTTTTGATTCCATTAAAATTAGTACTATAGTTTAATTTTCCTTATCATTGTGGTCGTACTTCATTTCTTGGAGCGTGCTATAAGGTTGATATTTCGCCCTTCATGTCCATTTTTGGAACTATCAGTATTAGGAGAGGCTTTAGGAGTTCACCGAGTGGTTACGGGGCTTCTTTTGTCAATATCGCTCTCTCGCGAGATCCTTTTTCCGTCGGCCGTCTTCATGGCCAAATTTGAAAGGAGGAGCCGGCGCGCGCTTGAATATGGCTAAAACAGTAAGGGAGGCTGCGGAGCGCGGTCGATTATGGCCAAATCTGATAGCGAGCGACACTTTATGGCCAATATAGATGACGACTCCGAGCCGCGGCCAGTTTTCGAAGGATCCTCAAAAACATGGCCAAACGAAAAAAATGACCTTGCTGTTGGCGAGTGAAGGTGGCGAAACCCGCCGGCCGCCTTGACCGCGCGGCGGAAGGCGACGAGCGAGAACGAGAGAGGAGAAAAAAAAGAAAAAGGAGGGGGGGTTGACTTGCCGGTGGTCAAGCTAGCAAGTCAACGCGTGAGAGTTTTTTTTGTTTGTTTGGTTGCACGCTTGCAAGGACATCGTGTGACTCAATGATTGCGCACCAGGTCTACCGGTCGCACATGGACGGCCAAACCCGGCTGTTAAATCGACGCACAAGCATCAAACTGCAGGTGAAGGCAGTTTGAGCACATGGGGCACGAGGACTGTCCATGTGCAAGCGCCGACAAGACAACCGTGCAGTTTTTGGGCTGATTCAGCGAGATTGACCGTTAAGTCAGAAAAGTCAAGCGGGCATTTTCCAGCCGCGACTTTTCTGACTTTACACGTGTGCTCGCGCCTCTTCCAGCGCGGACAGCGCAAGTCCAGCGCTTGTTTTTTTTTCTTTGCGAAACGCCCTTCCGGCGAACCGCAACCTAGCGGCACGGGAACCAAAACAGGGCACCCGAGTCGCCTTTTTGGGGTTGAGGGCAAACAACCATCACATGGGGGGTATTCCAGCAGGTCCAGGGGCATGACAGCCGTGAAGAAAAATTTCCAACTACCCCAGTTTCTTCACCTGCGCCTCGGAGGGCTAGGGAATTTATTTTTTGGTGTGTAATTGTGCCTCTATGTACTCTAGGAGTTCCAGCTATATGAGGCACCACTCTTGTGTGTGATTTTTATTCCAAGTCAATCATTCGCTCCAAATTCTCTTGTGACCACTGTCACTTTGCCAAAGTGTCAAGAACTCCATAGTGCTCCATTGATGCTGAAATTTGGAGAACATACTCTTTGACTCTCTGGCTTTCCAACGAGCCATCAAGCGCGTTCTAACTCCATCGTTTGAGTGATCTACAAACGTCATTGCAGCAGTTAGAATTCTGCCCATATCTCTGCCAGATTTGGGACAGTGACCCAAGATCGAGTTTTGCACGTGAGAATTCTTGCTCCAAGCCTATAATCTGTCATAATCAGTGTGCTGCGGCCTTGGTAGGACCTCATTTTTAACCAACAGTGGTNGGGGTATTCCAGCAGGTCCAGGGGCATGACAGCAGTGAAGAAAAATTTCCAACTACCCCAGTTTCTTCACCTGCGCCTCGGAGGGCTAGGGAATTTATTTTTTGGTGTGTAATTGTGCCTCTATGTACTCTAGGAGTTCCAGCTATATGAGGCACCACTCTTGTGTGTGATTTTTATTCCAAGTCAATCATTCGCTCCAAATTCTCCTGTGACCACTGTCACTTTGCCAAAGTGTCAAGAACTCCATAGTGCTCCATTGATGCTGAAATTTGGAGAACATACTCTTTGACTCTCTGGCTTTCCAACGAGCCATCAAGCGCGTTCTAACTCCATCGTTTGAGTGATCTACAAACGTCATTGCAGCAGTTAGAATTCTGCCCATATCTCTGCCAGATTTGGGACAGTGACCCAAGATCGAGTTTTGCACGTGAGAATTCTTGCTCCAAGCCTATAATCTGTCATAATCAGTGTGCTGCGGCCTCGGTAGGACCTCATTTTTAACCAACAGTTGCAACATCCGTGACAGCACGCGTCATTCAGAGCGCGCTGCTGCGTTGGCGACAGCGCGTGTCTACACGTGAGGGCAAACGCACTCCTGGCATGCTTAGGTTTCTTTTGGGTTACATCGGGCCTGAGGCCGGGGTCACAGGCCATCAGATGGGGTTTAAAAAAAAGCGCAGGAACGACAAAATTAAATCGGACGGATAATCTGGAACGATTCACTGGCCATCACGGTCACAGGCCATCAGCCATCGCTGATGCGTAAAAAATCGCATCTTTCCCGCCACTAGTTCAATTTTTATTTTAAAATGGGTCAACGGGTAATGCGACTTTCGCCGTCGTGCGAAACAGGCAGGTGTTATCTAATCCAAGGGCGGGTTATTTCATTAAAAATTTCCAGTTTCGCGCGATGAAAATGACGGCCCATCAGCGCCCATCAGCCGAAAGGGTTGATGGGCGTTGATGGGCAGTTACGCGCGCTGACAGCCAGGTGGAGCTGTCGGTCCATCACCATCATGGTCATACGCCATCGGTCGAAGACGATTTCACGACCAGTTGTGGCGGTGACAAAGTTAGCGCGAACATGTCAAATTGAGGGCGGTTAGCGTCATGAAACTTCACGCCGGAACAGCCGGCCATCAGCCGGTTTTCGTCGTCGAATTCTCAAGCCCGTCAGTGATGGCCTGTGACCCCGGCCTGAACCGATGCACTGATTTTGATTTGGGCAAACTTGTCCGCGGCGATGACCTGGCCAGTCGCTACTCTATTCTGCGACGATGTAGACATGAGGGCATGGCGAGCGCCTACTCTGACTTGTTCCCAATCATAAATGTGACGGTCAGCAATGACCGAACGATTAGTCCGTCGGTAAATCGCGTCAGCGGCAGACTCTGACCTGACGTGAAACTTTCCCCTCGTACTCCGCCCTAATGGCGAGCTTTCGAGGGCCCATGTGTTTCGGAAACATAAAACTAAGAATTAAACTGCAAAAGAAGTCAGCGCTAGCATATAACCCTCGAATACAGAGGAAAAAACAGATCCTGGAATCGAACCATCATCAAAGTTCAAGTCCCAGGGCCGTTAGTGAAGGATAAATGACCATTTAAATATTTTAGAAGACTAGGACAGCCAGAATCGCATGGGCGTCAAAGCCTGCCGTCCAGGCGTTCAGGTCGGCCTGTAACTTCGAACATTTTTGCCAGGTTTGAGTCTCTGGTCGATGAGGGATCAGATAGGCTCAAACCCTCGTCGCATTTGGCGACATATCACCTCTCACAAGAACACCAAGGAAAGAAGGATTATTTGGTCAATTTATCCTTTTGATTTTGATTTTATGGTAGATAGGCGGGAGGGGATGAGCGAAAAAATCCGCGAGAGCTCTCAACTGTTCCCGAAGCCGCCAAAAAACTTGACGAAAGCAAAGGACTCAAACGACTCCTGGCGATTTCCTAGGACGTTAACCCGATGCCGGTCTACATGGCATGCTTCCCAACGTGTGGGAAATGTCCTAATTGCGGAAACAGCAAAAATCAATCCGAATGCCTAACATGTAGACGTTTATCATGAAACATTTTCCAAGCCGTTTTACACCAAAATCTACTGACACAACAACATGTTGAAATGCGTTTTCTTGACACGTCGTTCCAAGGGGAAAAAACGAGCACTTTGCACGCACCGTGACGTCATACTCTATGCGCCGGGCGACGAACGACGTTCTTCCGAAAAATCAGGGTCGATTTTCGTGAAACTGCGACATCAAATAGCACGAGATTGATGGATTCCAAGTCGCAGTCCCGCTGATTTGAACCGTTTCCCACGTACACGTAGAATCAACCAAATATCAAAGATCGAGACGGTAATCAATGAACCTTATAATCAAATCAATGATTCTTGCGTCGGTCCAGGGCCATAGTAACCCCTTACAATCGTGGCAAGTAAATTAGTTTTTCCGGAGTGAAAAATCTTGATTGGTCGCAGACACTCAAGCCTTGAACCGACGTCTGATTTTGATTTTGATTCTACGTGTTGGGGGCGCGACGCAGCGCGACGAGGTCGTCCCTCAGAGCTCGCAACTGGTGCCGAAACCGCCAAAGGAAGTGGCGAGAAACATCGTAGAATCAAAAGGGTCCCGCCAATAACTGATGTTTTGGAGGTGATTTAATCCTATGTGGCATCATTCCCATAATGTGGGTAATGTCCTATTCGCGGGAGTAACTAGAATCAAACAACATGCATGTGATGTTGATTCTAATGAAAACATGCTGAAGAATATCATTTTACATAATCTGAATTAGCATCTACGGTCAAAAGACGCTCGCTTCTTGCCGACGGCACAAGAAAAATTGCCAGCTTTGGACAAGCCTCTGGGTGTGCGAGTCGGCTACCCAAGTCGACGCACACTTGCGTCGCGTAGCAAGCGTCGACGTTCTCTTGAAGGATCAGGGATTATGTCTGTCATTATCGGACAGCATGACGCACGAGTCTAAAGGAGTCCTACTTGATGTCCCACTGATTCGAACCACTGCCCTCCTACTCGATGAATCATAAAAGAATCTGATTTTGAGAGGGAAATGTATGGAACCCTAGAATCAAAATTAAAATCATGTCGTCGGTTCAATGCCTCACTCAGCCCTTTTTTCAAGATCTAATGTAGTCTGCGCTCTCTGCATCCTCCTCGGACTTCGAGCCTTGCAAGTCATTGAACAGAGAAGGCTATTTCTCTGTGTCCAAACACTCGTTTTTCCAATAATATGGAACTGGACAGTATGGAATCAGACATGCAAAGCAAGCCTGTAGCGCCAGTGCGCCACGTGGCTTGGACTGGACATAGCCTGTGGGGCGACAAATGGGATGAGTTGAGAGTCAGAGACCCTCATCTACCACGGTTTTGGCCCATTGCACAAAGTTTCTCATCCGTTTGCTGCATTTAGTATATGATCATTAAGGTTCAACACCCATTGTGGACGTCAGGGGCGGGTCCACATCTCTGTGGGAGGAATGTACCGCCAGTGCGCCACCCAGCTCAGACCGCACCTAGCCTGTGGGGCGACAGATAGGATGAGTTGAGGGTCGCACACCCTCAATTACCGCGGTTTGGCCTTGTGGGCCAAGCTCCTCGCCTGTTGGCTACAAAGTCAGCTAGATAAACGAAAGAACGAGATTAGTTGTTTGGCTAGACTAGCTAGATCACTGATCCCAGAAACAAAATGCTAGGAGAAAACAGTTTGTAGTACCTTAACGCAAAACAAACGAAACAATCATTAAATGATAGAAATTTAATAAATTCAGATTCGATTCTTTAGACTTTCCATTTAAAAATCCCACATTTTCCTTTTTGCACACAGAAAGCATTCATCATTACCTAACATTGCACGATAACATGTAAATAAATGCGCATTTTTTATTTTGAAAAAACTTATGTTTCTAGACCTATACTGTTGACAAAAACAAACACGGAACGGACATAGTACAATTATTTCAAGAACATAGATCTTTGTATTCTTTTTCATTTTATGAGGAATTAGTATGGTACGTGTATCGTCTCAAATTTTTAAAAATCCATGAGATTATTGTCTTCAATTCCATTTTAGGGCCAAATGAGTGATTCTTTTACGTCGTTAGTATGAAAACCCATACAAGCTTTGCATGGAACATGCGCCTCTTGTTTTTTTCTTTTTACTTCTTCTCTTTGGCCTTCGCTACGGAGGGAAATTTCAACCACGCCTTGTGCACGCCACCCCAAACGTGCTTTGACAATGACTTAGGCAAGAAACATACTCCTTAGAAGGAGCCAATGTAGGCACCATTTTAGGTAGTGTAGGACTTGAACTCACTAACCAACCTCCGCTGCCAAACTTGCAAGGTTGGCAAACTGCCGATAGACTAGGTCCCGACTACTGATAGTGGGCGGGATAGCACGCTCAAAGGCATCAGTCTATCCTACAAGAAGAGAGATGTAGTAAGAGAGATAGAAGGGTTGAGAGTGGCCCATCTCCTGGAGCACATAATGCACCCCTTATGAGACATAGAGGGAGGGGGTGTAGTCATGCAAAGAGGTTGATGGTTAATGAAGGGAGGGAAGGAGGGGTGGAGGGAGGAAGGTGATGAAACGAGGAGAGTGTAATGGGCGTGGGGGTGTCCACGGCAGAGGTGGAGGCATGATGTGGGCATCCAAGAAGGCTTTAAGGAGAGCACGAGTGTTAAGAGGTTTAGGCATGGTGGTTGTTAATGTTGGCCTGAGGGTGAGTGTGCACCCGGGAGGGTCCCTAGCAGTGGCTGGTTCACACCACCAACTGTTTTTGGAGAGACTGAAACTATGGAGGCAACTGGTTCCAAGGATGGCAAAATCTGGTCAGAGATTGAGGCAATAGTTTTGTCCTCAGTTGGATGGGAATAAACACTTGATCAAGGCTCACAAGCAGTGGCATTTTATAGCCACTGATCTAAGCTTTCCAGAACACCAAAGCATGCCAGATTTGGAGCTTCCTAGCAGGTTCTATGGCTTCTAGAGTGCTCCTTGGTAGGCTATCCTTTTCCCACCTAGGAAGGCATCCCTTCCCTCCTCTAGAAGCTTCTGCCCCTTCCTAGATTCCTCAGCTTGCTTCTAGTAGGAGGGAAGGTGTCCAGAAGACCAAGACACCTCTAGATGCCTTGTAGGACAAGTCACCCCTTCTAGAAGGTGTGCCACCTTCCTGTACCCTCACCTAGCCTTCTAGAAACTTAAAGAGGAACTCTAGAGGTTGAGCTAGCTTCCTGGCATCTATTTTCCACCTCCCTTGAGGCAGGGCATAATTTCATCTTGTGGGACTTGAACCCGGGCCCCTGCCTCTAGAGGTGGACACCATTAACCACTAAGCCACTAAGGCTTGTCTTTTTGGTGTTCCTTTTTGGAGTCACTCCTGCCATGGTGAGGATCATCATTCCAACAATCTCCCCCTTGCGCATCACCCATGGCAGTTGTCCAAGCTCAACCTGCAACTGAAGAGCCTTTCTCCTCATGAGAGGCGAGCCCATACTTTATTGCTCCCTCCCACTCAGCCCCATCCTTCTTGTGCAGTGCCTCCTTGCGGCTCCTCTTGCGCGAACCCAGTCCAAATGCCCTTGTCGGCATCATATCTTTTTGTCCTTCTCCGCACACGGCTGCTCGTGCGGGGCTCTTGAGGCGGTTGTTGTTGTTGCTGTCCCCTTTCGGCGCCATCCTCTCCAAGCGCCTGCTCCCCCTCTCTTGGAGACCTTGGAGATATCGGTCGACTCCCCGCCTCCACGTCCATCTCCGGTGCTTCGGATTCCTCATCCGAACTGGTCAAATCATATTCTGCCGGTTGCACATCCCTCGGGCGATCCTCTCCGGCTGGTGCTGCTGCGAGGACGTCACCCTCATTCACGTCCTCCGGCGTCTCCCCCTCAAGGAGTGGCATCCACTCCCCCCTCTTGGAGAGACCTGCCTCCTTGTCTGTCCAACGGCTTTTGTCGTCGAATGTGACGTCGCGACTTCACACAATCTGCTGCCTCCTTGGGTCAAAGAGCCGATACGCCTTGCTTCCGCTCTCATATCCAAGGAAAATACACCGACGGGTACGCGGGTCCAGCTTGCTCCGTCCCTCACGTGCCTGCACCATTGCATGTGCAACACAACCAAACATGCGGAGGTGACCCACCGCCGGCTTCCTCCCGCTCCACACTTCTTGTGGCATCTTCCACGCATTGCTCTCCTTATCCTTCAGCGGCTTGGTTGGCATGGGATTCATAATGTACGCTGCTGTCCTTGCCGCCTCCGCCTAATACCGTTGTGTAAGGCCAGCGTCGCTCAACATGGATCACACCATGTGAAGGATTGTGTGATTCGCTCTCTCTGCGAAGCCATTCTGTTGTGGGGAGTGTGGAGTTGTTTTCTGCCACTCAATCCCCTTGCTCTTCATCCACCCAAGGCACCCTGCATATTCACCGCCGTTGTCACTCCGGAACGCCTTCACCTTCAACTCTGTTTGCCGCTCCACATCAGCCAGAAACTCTTGCATGCACGCAAGGACCTCCTTCTTCCACTTCATTGGGTGGAGGTAGAGTTTCCGGCATTGGTCATCGATGAAGGTGAGGAAGTAGCGAGCTCCGCCGATGGAGCTCTCAAGCGGTCCACACACATCTGTGTGTACCACGACCAGTTTTGCCGATGCACGCATCCCCTTGGCGACAAACAGCTGCCGAGTTGATTTGCCAATGATGCATGGCTCACACACGGTCTCCTTGGTTCCATCAAGGCCGCTGATTTGGAGACTCCGCACCACTTCCCTGTTATCCATCTCTTTCACTGTTGATGGAGAAATGTGGCAGAGTCGGCGGTGCCATAGGTCCAGGTCTCCTCCATCCNCAGTTGCGCGCGTAGTGGCCCTCCTTGCCGCAGTTGAAGCACTCCCCCTTCTTGTCACCCTTCTTGGTGCCCTGTTTGGCACCCTTCCACTTGTCGCCTCGGCCTCCACTTTGAGGATGAATTGTGTAAGCTGAACTTGATGCCGCTGCACTCTCTCAACCGCCACATCGCATCCACTCATTTCGCACGTACTCAGCAACCTTCGGGTACTTCACCTCGTCGGAAGGCCAGCCACCAAGGACTGTGATCATGGGACTCCAACTGTCTGGCAAGGCCAGAAGGAGGATCATAGCTTGCAACTGAGAGTCGACCTCCCAACCCGTGGCCATGCACTCCGCTGCGAGGGACTCAATCTGTTGCATGATCTGCATGATGTTGTCGCCTTCGTTGGCTCGGAGGGTGACGAGCCGTTTGAAGATGAAGAGCTGATTGGCAAGGTTGCTTGACTGGTAGATGGAGCAGAGTTTTGTTCAGGCGTCTGCGGCCAAGGTGCATCCTTGGATGTGCCCAAGTTGTGGTGGGCATAACGTGGACACAAGGAGCGCCAACGCCTTTCTGTTACGCTTCTTGTATGCCTCCTTCACCTCAGCCGTTGCAGTCTCCGGCGGAGCAGTCTCATTGCCTTTTACGAGCTCAAGCAGTCCCTTCTCGTCGAGGAAGACCTCAAACTGCCACCTCCACAAGGTAAAGCCTGTCCCATCAAACTTAAGGACAGCGCGGTTGCTCTCTTGCTCGCTGGTTGCCATGTCTTGCTGTTGGAAGCGTGAAATCAAGCTTGCTTTGAACCCCTCAGAGGCGTGGGCCCATAACCCTTTGTTGGCCTGAGGGTGAGTGTGCACCCTGGAGGGTCCCTAGTAGTGGCTGGTTCACACCACCAACTGTTTTTGGAGAGACTGAAACTATGGAGGCAACAGGTTCTAAGGATGGCAAAATCTGTTCAGAGAGTGAGGCAATAGTTTTGGCCTCAATTGGATGGGAATTAACACTTGATCAAGGCTCAAAAGCAGTGGCATTTTATAGCCACTGATGTAAGCTTTCCAGAACACCAAAGCATGCCAGATTTGGAGCTTCCTAGCAGATTCTATGGCTTCTAGAGTGCTCCTTCGTAGGCTGTCCTTTTCCCACCTAGGAAGGCATCCCTTCCCTCCTCTAGAAGCTTCTGCCCCTTCCTAGATTCCTCAGCTTGCTTCTAGTAGGAGGGAAGGTGTCCAGAAGACCAAGACACCTCTAGATGCCTTGTAGGACAAGTCACCCCTTCTAGAAGGTGTGCCACCTTCCTGGACCCTCACCTAGCCTTCTAGAAACTTAAAGAGGAGCTCTAGAGGTTGAGCTAGCTTTCTGGCATCTATTTTCCACCTCCCTTGAGGCAGGGCATAATTTCATCTTGTGGGACTTGAACCCGGGCCCCTGCCTCTAGAGGTGGTCACCATTAACCACTAAGCTACTAAGGCTTGTCTTTTTGGTGTTCCTTTTTGGAGTCACTCCTGCCATGGTGAGGAGCATCATTCCAACAGTTAAGAAGTTGGGTTGATAATAGTGGACGCATGAAAACCTATGTCGTGCACTCCCCCCCCCCCCACCCCCAGGCCAAGGCCTTTTTTTGGCCATAGGGGGTTAGTTTGGGAGGTTGAGGCGTCTCCTTAGTTCACGAATGGGAACATCGAGTGAAATGAATCTTGCCTCTCCAGCAAGGAGGGAGGCAACGTGGTTCTCCTCATGGACATAGAGGAAGCATGAGAGGATTCCGGAGTCATGGGCATTTCAAAAAGAGAGGTTCTAAACTTTGTTTGGATTTGACAACATAGGCTGCTGACCACACAAACTGTATGGTCAATAGTGGGATGGACTTGAGTGCTGGACCAAACTAAGGACAGCTTTGCAAGGTACTCGCTTTCCTCACTCGTGTAAACTATATACCCGGACTACACATATGCGGTATGATCCGCTCCGTGTTTCATGATTTTCCAAGGACTAGGCCCATGTTTGTAATACTGGTCTCCGTTTGCCCATGATTCTGATGCTCGTGCTTGACATGCCGCGTGGGCTAGCGATCCATGTTTAGGTTAAAGTTTCAGATGATTATCTCTTTCACGTCGAGAGGTCATACCTGTTTATTGTTTAATGTTAATGGAGCTTCTACGCACAATTGTCCAAGTCAATGGATACGAATAATACATTTTTTTCTACTCTACATGCTTTGCTTGAAAAAAGACACATATTGCATGCTCTTGTGCATCATGCACCAAGCCAAAGGTTTGGATGTTGAATAAAAGACAGCACAACTTTAGATGCATGGCCAAACTTATTGTGACATTTTTTCCCTTTCCTATAGGTAGTGGAATCTAGCAAAAGCTATCCTGACAAACTATACTAGGACTAACAAGCTTGACGCATAACACCCTTTTCCACTCAATTACGACCAAAATTTGCAAGCGGCGAGGATGATCCAGATACACCGTAATTTTTATAAAAAATTCATGCTTGGTTACTGCTTAACGAAGGTTACTACCACTCACCAGGCCGATGGTGAAATAAGAAATGAACACATGGTGTATGGTAACATAAAATCTTGACATAAGGCACATAGCGAGAGACTTTTGGAAGGCCCGGAGAATGCTTACCTTGTTCTAAAAGTAGGGATAAACAACGTTTAAGGCTTTGAAAGGCGGGGTATTGAAGGAGTTTCCCATCAAGTCCAAGTGCGATTCGGAGCCTGGAAATGGCAGTGAATGAGTGGCCTTGGAATAGGGCTACGAGGAAGACGGGAGGTAGTGAGAGAGACACAAAGAATTTGGGTCATGTAAGGAAATGGTTAGCTGACCGTAATGTAGGCCAGAATGCAACAATAGAGAGTTAGAGAAAAAGCAGCACGCAACTTCTTGCATAGTGGTAGCATAGAGTAACTCAATTGATGTTATGGGTTGTTGTTGTCTGATGTTGCCGGATGCTATGATGGCCATTTGATCCTGGGTGTTGGGCTCCATCCAGTGGTAGATGTCTTTGATTCCTAAGGAGTGAGGAAGGAAGATGCTCCTAACATCAACAATGGCTGAGGGAAGTATCAAAGTAGACAAGCTCGTGAGAATATTGGCATTCAAGGACCAACACGCGCATTTGACTTGGGTGCAGGGCGTATTGACAGCCACCGGATGCTGTTGAGGGTAAAGCAACAGAGGTGGGAGAGCTGGAATAGGTGGAGAAAATGGTAACGGACTGGGCCGGAGGGAGCGGTGATGGCAAGAGGTGGTGAAGGTGGTCGAGATGTCATGACTTGGTCAGGTGGCACCACCGTATATTCCATCATACTCTTATACCATTTTGGAAGCAGTGGTTGTTTGGATCAAGAAAGTGCAGAAGCATGTAGAAGTAGTGGAACACATGGAGCATGAAAGATAAAAAAGTGGAGGAATGGATACAAGAGCAAATCTTAGCTGGAAAATTGGTGAGGGAAGGTGGAACAGGCAAGGTGAGAGGTAAACTAGGGCATGCCACAAAAACGTGGGAGGCAGGAGTAAGTACCTTGAAAAGCTGAGTAGAGGACCTGAGTGATGGAGGGAAGAGCTGCAAGAGAGAGTGGCTGGTGAAGAGTGAGAGAGCAAGGCATGGAAAATTGTAGACATGGAGGTAAGGGTCACAGAAAAAAAGGCAAACAAGATAAATGAAACCGTTCTGGGTTCAACTAGGAAGGGATAAACATGCTTGCATACATGACCAATCACCGCAACCCTAAAATTTCGGATTAACAAGTGTATTGGGAACTGAACATATTAGTGAACATGGAATTCAAAAGAAAACTAGCACGTGGTATGTACAATCCATGATAAGGAGCACTTTATAATGGGAATGCATATTTCGGCTATAGTGACATACATTGATGTTGATGATTTCTGAAAAATGTTTGCATATAGAAATACACATTTTGATACACTAGCTGTCAAGTGTAAGAATTTTGGGTTATTAACCATAACTCCATCCTTGTGTATATGACAAAGAACAAGACAAAGATCTCATGAATGAATTTTCTACGCTAGCTTGATGCATGATGCTTGTTATCGCTTACTGGGCACCGGCTTGGTTTAGAGCCATTATTGCCGACCATTTGATGCTTTCTGGTTCCTTGGAACTTGACCCATGTTTTGTACAATACAAGCCTAAGACATGGTTTTTCTTTTAGTCTGAGTGCTCCTCTTTGTCGCATTCCTTTTCCAACAACACCGTGCAAACTCAATCTCATATCGAGAGAAACCTATTTGTTTCTCAAATTTATCAAGGGAGCATTCATGTGGGGATTGTACAGGCTCGTTAAGAGTATACATGGGCATTTGAGAGCCTTGAATACAATTGTTTTCCGTACATGGGTATGTTATTTGGATTCATCATTTGCATTGACAAGATGGATTGTGGACTAGGATTTTTCAACTTTTTCTAAAATACATGGTACATGAACAAAAACTTTCAGCTTAAATACACTTAATCATGTGGGAAGGATCATGCCAGCGCATTTTTATGGATTTCATATGACAATGCACACCCTAGGGATCATGAAATTCTACGACTGACATGTTGCATAACTAATTCGATCCACCTTTAGGGGTTTCGGAATTACTTAGGGTATATTCTTAAATCCAGCAAAAAGTGGGGGGTAGTATGTTAAATTTGATGAATGGTCGAGATTAGTTATTTTGTTGCGACGTTTTACGGAGACCTGTTCCGATGTTTGAAGCCACAAGCGATCAATTGAAACCCTTTGGACGTTTGACTGGTCAAATTTGACCGGTCAGATTGGACAGGTCACGCGGCTGGTCGGTTTCGGTTGATTGGTCATGCGACTGGTCACGTGACTGGCCGGTTCCGCGTGACTGCCCAAGCATCTGGCCGGTTCTGACATCACGTTAAGTGCGCGCGCACAAAAGATGACTCGCACCACGGTTGAGCATTACCCCTCAACGAAATTCTGCGCACTGACAAAAACATGCCAAGAACTGCTAGCCCACGAACCCAAGAATCAAACAAACAATAACATAAGGGTAGATTGTTGAATTTTTCAAATTGCTTTTGAAAGTATTTTGGTGGTACTTTTGAATTTAATGAAAGTCCATTTTCAGCGAATTTCGAACACCATTAAGAACATGAACATCGAAACAAACGATCAGTAGGGTATGATAATACTTCCTACAACATCATTTTAATTTTGGCACCTTAAGCTCTACACTAGTTCAGACATGTGTTGTACCCATGTTTTAGACAGTGAAGCATGACCAGAACGTTTTCCAATGGATGACATATGCATGCACATGTGTCACAAAAGATGTTACGAGTCCAACAATTCATTCATATTCTACGTGACACATATAGGATACATCAATGTACAATGGCACCACAAGGCCTTATCAGTCATGGTTTATCAAACATTTCAGTGGTGTGTACTTACTTCAACTTTGCTGCCTTTGCTTCGGTTGGAAAACCAGTCTTCACAAGAGGCTTACAACCTCTACACCTAGGTTTTGGGTGGGCCCAAAAAATTTACCATTTCCTAGTTAGTCATTT
>SZWC01002593.1:62747-73316 GCA_023375785.1 Penium margaritaceum | reverse complement strand
TGGCTCTCTGGACTGAAGGGTTTACATAACATGTAAAAGAACAGAGAATCATCCAAGAAGACCAAGATTCATCTCCATCGTTCATAGCTGAAGAGTTCAAGCGGGAGCTCCTCTAGAGCATGGAGTGGTGGACCACTGAAGAAGGAAAAGCTGCCGCGGATTTGGATGATCTCGTCCGTGTATCACACCAAGGGCACTGGGCATCTGCTAACCTTGGTCTGCTGATAACTTGGATTCATCGAGCAGCATCCGGTGGAACATGTGACTAAGGAATCAAAGACACAGGTAACCGGACTACTCAACACTTATATTTTCTGCTGATAGCTAGCGTAGTCAGATGAATAGTTGTAGGTTTTTATTTCCTATTGTTCATCTGTACTTCATTATTTCAAGCAAGAGTTGAACCATGTGAAAGCTCTTCAGACAAGTAGTGTGTTTGTGCTCTCAGTTGATCTTATCAGAGCATGTGTGTGAGTGTGTCTTCAGCACAAGTGACTGTGCATGTATGAAGTGATAAGTGCAACTGTGGTTGCTGTACCACACAAGATCAGGAGCTGCATGATTCAAGAAGGAAACTGAAAGGTACTAGAAGATTCTGGAGGTTCTAACTTCAACAGAATGGTCAGGACCGTGGGCCCATAACCCTTTGTCAGAAAACCGGCCCCCGGTTTGAGGCAGTTCCAATGTGCCCTGACGGGTCAGCACTTGGAATTCACGACTACTTTTTGTGTAGCATTTGAGTCTAAGCGTGAGCTTTCTGGTCGCCTCGTGCTATGTTTCTGGGAGTGGAAGAGTGTTATGAGAAAGTCACTTTTGTGAAGGGAATAACGCAATTTTTAATTCATTTTTTCACATAGACATGATTGAATATTTGTAGGACTAGTCACGAGCTCTCCAACACAACGAACCATGCACGATTTGGATCATCGTAGCTCCCACTCAGCCCAGCACCCAAATCCAGCCACTCAATCAGCAGCGTGCACCGTGTCACCCGCCGAGGCGCCCTCACACATCAAGGACCCATCAAAACGCCATTCCGGAGACGCAAATGTCTCTACACATAGTAGTGGTTCCCTTTACGCCATTGGGGTCTGTTTTGATGAGTTAATGATCTAGTTTGGCGATGGGGATTGATGTGATTGGAAACCTGTTTGCGGACCCGTAGTCGGAATTTTGACCAAGTCCCCTAGTGAAAAAATGTACTTCTAAGTTTTGGACTTCGAGCCAGGATTTTGACTAAGTCCCTCACAAGAAAAAAATGCACTCTTGACATCTGGCAAATCATTCACCAGATGCCTTGGCAGCCTTCTGGAGCAAATTCCCCAAATGGACATTTGTTACTCGTTCCGGTCAATTATTCACCGGCAGTCAAACCGCGGCTGTCTCCAAGAGCCGCCGCGCACATCCCAACATTGGAAGTCCATATCTCCCTTGTTGCTTGTTGGATTCCAGTGAAACAACTTCCACCAGATTCAACGAATTGTCAGCTTTTAGGGGCTATTCTAAATTTTAAGATCCAAGCAATCCTTGAGCCGCTAGATCCAGATGCAATGATTTTCCTCTCTGGCGGCTTGCTAGTGCCTCCCGGTGCCACACTTCCGCATGCAGAGGGGCAAATCTTCAACAAGAATTTCTTGGATGGAAAGAAACGTGGCAACAGGTGCAAATTTCTCATTTTCATCCATGCCTTTATTCTGTGCATACCCCCATGCAACTAGCTGTACTTTGTACCTGAGCACCTTACCATCGACACCACGCTTGTGCGTGAAGATCCACTGGAAACCGATTACCCGGCTGCCACATAGAGCTTCCTTGAGGGTCCAAGTGTTGTTCTGCATAAGCACGCCACACTCCTTGTCTACTGCAGCACGCCAATCTGCCACCTCAACGCTACGTATGGCTTCATTGAAGGTGGTTGGGTCATCGGTGATGTGGAGGAAGAGGAGCTGAAGGCCAGAGGACTCCGTTGGTGGTGGAGTGAAACACAGGTTCACTCACTCCCCTTGCTACATTTGCTTCTTGGCAAGCCTCTCCGATTGCCATAGCTGCTCAAAACTGTTCTTTCTATCTTTGTTGAGGCGTACAAACCTTCCTGGAAGTTGCTGTGCATTTTTTTGCTGCTCCTTCTCCTCAGATTTGGCTGATGGCTCCTTCTCCTTCTCACCTTCCTCCACCTCCTTTTCATTGCTGCTATCACCGCCATCTTCCGCATCGACATCTTTTGCTACCAGTTCTTCTCCTACCTTAGGTACAAGTGCGGGAGCAGGTGGTATGGCAGTTATAGGGCTCAAAGTCCAGCCCTTCACGTCCACGTGAAAGACCACGTCATGGCTGCGGATGATCTTGTGTGTTCAGACATTGTCGAGGCGGTATCCCATGGTGTCGTAGCCGAGGAACGCCGCCTTCACCGACTTTGCATCCAGCTTGTTCCAGTTTCCAGTAGGTACGTGCACAAATGCATCACACCAAAGACTTTCAGGTGCATCAATGTTGGCTTGCATCCCATCCATGCCTCCTCCGGTGTCATTAACAGCACGGCATGGTTGAGAATCCGGTTTTTTAGGTACATGGCAGTGTTGACCGCTTCCACCCAAAAGATTGGCTGGAGCTCCTTGTCTGGGAGCATGTTGTGAGCACGCTCCATGAGCATGTGATTTCCACTTTTAGCCATGTTGTTTAGCTGTAGTGTTCCAGATGGAGTGACCGCGTGTGGGATTCCCTGACGCATGAGGTAGTTGTGGAATTCATTGGAGAGGTACTCTCCTCCACCATTGGTGCGAAGCACCTTCAACTGCCAACCACTCTAAGTCTGTGCAGTAGAAATCCACACCTTGAAAGCATCAATACTCTCATCCTTTTGGGCCATGAAGGGCACCCAAGACTTCCTCCACTTTTCATCAGTGAATGCAAGAATGTACTACTTGTCCGGCAAGGACTGTGATGACATGAGATCACAGAAATCATAACGAAGGAGTGAGGGAAGCTCAGCCGCTGCCTTTCCTTCCCCCTTATATGGAGCATCGGCCTGCTTTCCTTTTAATGCAGCACTCACACCCCGATGCACCAAGGTGCTTCACCCCCTTGGCGCCATCAACTGCTGCATGGACATGATGGCGCCAAAGCCACGATGACCAAGCCGGTGGTGTCACAATACGATGTCATGTTTTTTGTCTCTCGCCGCCTACACTGAGTCAGATTCCTTCTCCCACGCCACATAGAGAGAGTAAAGACTTTCCTCATTATCCGCTTTTGCAAGCACACGGCCTACATGGGCAGGGATGGTGCATCCACCATTCTCAAAGCGAACCCTCATGCCTTCGGAGATGTGAGGGGAAACAGAGAGGGGGTTAGCCAGCAGCCCCAGAACATGGAGCACCCCCTTCACATGATGTTCCACGTGCTCGCCCACAACGGAAGTACAAAACACTATCTCACCTTGCCCAACCGCCATCTACTCATGGTTGTCCCCCATGTACACCCGACAAGGTTTTACCACAGTGTAGACCACAAACCCCTCTCGCAACACGTCATGTGCAGCATAGCTCCTGAGTCAATGATCTAGAACAAGGAGGAGTTGTCGGAGACATGGAGGACCCGGATGGTGGTCAAGAATTTACTCTTCCAATTGGCTACCCTCGCAGAAGCTTTGGACTGATTTCCTCCTCCAAATCCTGTTCCAAGGTCCGCCTTCTTCTTTTGGCATTCGCGTGCCCAATGGCCCAGCTTCTTGTAGTAGTGTCAGATCCCCTTCTTCTTCCCTCCTCCACCATTGCCCCTATTTGTTGTAGCACCACCCCTGTGACCAGAGTTAGTGATGCGAGCAATATCCAGTCCGTTTCTGCCCCAGTGTTGACTTCGACTTCCGACTTGCTGGGGTCAAGTTGGAGTTGCCACATTGAACCAAATCAGCGTGGAAGTCGACTCGACGTGGCACAATGCGCGCAACAGAAAATTCCAACCAAAAAAAAAACTCTAAATGGGGAGTGAGTTCAGATCCCTGTAAAGCCCACACTCGACAAAAGAATTGGGCCCTTCTCGGTGTGCGGCGCCGAAAGGAGGATTGCCCGTGCAGGTGGAACCATACCACCCAGTGGCATCTCCAGTCCGATTGGTCTATGTGCTGGCAGCCAGCACATAGACCAATCCTGTTGTATGCAACGGTGTTCGAGGCTGCCAACACATCAGTGCAATGTTCCTGGACAGCACCTTATCCAATGAACCTAGCCCCCCCCCCCCCCCCCCCCCCCCCCCCCCCNAGTCGCCATCACCCACAATGGTGACTGTGGATGCTTTCACTGCTGCAAGGCCACCCTTTCTTACCGCCGACTTTCTCACCATTGCCTTGAGCAAGTTCTTCCGGCCATGTCCTACCCAGTCCTGCTACCCAGGCTTCTGGTATGGGGCATGTGGAAAATCATTCTCCGGCGGATGTAACCGCATGTGCGGACACTATGGTGCTGCCATTGGAAAGTTTGCATGCTGCAAGACTCTGCCGGCGCTTGCCCATGCGCTGTTGGGATTTCCACCCGGACCCACCCCGGAAAAATTCACCCCTGCTGGCAAGAAGCTGTACAATGGCGAAGGAGAATCATGGGGCACCAAGGACAAGCCCGTCAACTGGGTGAAGCTCGTTAACCAGCGTAAGCGCAAGGCTGTAAGAGAGGCTGCCGGTGTTGGCAACACCGACGATGCCAGCGACGTGCAGCAGCAGCAGCAGCAGCAGCAGCAGCAGCAGCAGCAGCAGCAGCAGCAGCAGCAGCAGCAGGAGCAACAGCAGCGGAGGGCCATCTCTGCACTTGCACCCATCATTGCCTCTATCCAGAGTGGCACACCAACCTCGGCTGCATCTCCTAACTCCAGCCATCAGACATTAATGTCCGAGCACATTGCTAATGCTGTCAACGCACAGTGCCAATGCACAATTGTGAAATTCATGGCAAAGTGCGCACTTCCAATCTCTTGGTGCCGAGAGGGGGTGGTGTTGGAGCGGGTGAAGGATACACACTGCACAAACGTATCCTTCTGGCTGCCGGCAAAGGATTGGGTCACCAAAGAAATCTTCCCGCAGCTTGACCAGGAGCTGGCGGACATGGAAGCTCCACTTCGAGATGGGTGGGACATTTTTGGTGTGTCGCTTGGTGTTGTCGGGTGGAGTGACATTCAGATACGGCCGATCTACTTGGCCATGGCAACAAACACCAAGGGTACCGCCCAACTTTTCTCCTGGGATGCAAGCGGTTTGGTCCGGGATGCAAGCCATGTTGCTGCTGTGATTGACCAAGAATTGCAAAAGGTTGGGCCGCAGAGAGTGGTCATGGTCATTGTGGACAATGCATCTGTGAACAAAAAGTCTTATGAGGCACTGACTGCAAAGTAACCGCATATGTTTTTCACGCACTGCATCGCATACAGTCTGGATCTTGTGCTCAAGGATGTTGGGAAGACAGAGTGGGGGAGCAACCTGGTGGCAAAAGCAGAGAAGACTGTCACATTTTTTCCGCAACAAGGATTTTCTGCGGTCATGGCTGAAGGAAGAGTCTGGTGGAAAGGTGCTGCTGCCCGCATGCTGAAGTGGCTGTTGCTTTGCGCAAGGTGTTGGAGAAGATGGTGAAGAGTGACAAGTGGAAGGACATTGGGAAGGGCCGGGATCCAGGGGCAAAGCAGAAGAAAAAAGAGGTGCAGAAGTTGGTAAGGTTGGGGGTGTTCTGGGTTCAGGTGAAGGCGATGGTGAAGTTGATGACTCCCAAAGTCATTGCTCTCAGGAAGGCTGAATGCACTGGTGGCACTGCTGGCATTTTGTATGAGGCACTGCTTGATTGCACAGATTCTGTCCACAAGCTTGGAGTTGCTTGAGGGAGCCGCCGTGCTGNGGGCACAAGTTTGATGGAGATGAAAATATTGTGGAGGCGTGGAACACGGTGGTGGCAGCTCTGGTGCCAGAAGCAGAACAGGAGCAGCTGAACATGGAACTCGAGGGATTCGAAAATGCCCGAGTCACAGTTAACCTGGATCCAGCAAGGGCCAAAGATGTTGAGATGGCCAAAGCAGCCGCACAGCAGGTGGTGCCCGGGTACTTGCCCATCTTTCGCTGGCATGCCTGCCATATGACACGGTTGCCCGTGCTGCGTTCCTTTGCAATGCGCCTCTTGGCATAGCCCTGCAGCTCTTCAGACAATGAGAGGCTGTTCAGAAAACACCAGCTGGTGCAAACAGCACGGCGAAACTGTCTCCACGTGCAGACTCTGGAGCTGCTAGTTATGGTGAATGTGAGGCTGACAAAGCTGTACGGAAAGACCAACGCAAAGCAGCTGACTGCGGACATTCAGAAGTTGGTGGAGGAGGATCCATCTGAGAGTGGCAGCGAGGATGACAGAGACATCAAACCTGACAATGACGTTGTAGAGGTGGAAGCATCACGCTGGGATCCAGCCATTGCCGAGGCGGATGGTAGTGATGAGGTAGATGGTGGTGCTGCTGGTGTAGGAGTGCAGGAGTGGGGCATTGTGGCCGGCAGGGGTGAGGCATCAGAAGATGATGACGACGATGAAGATGATATGGAAGAGATGGAAAAGGACAGAGATAGTGACAGTGAGGGTGGCAGTGAGGATGAGGAGGAATCAGGACCAGGATCTCCACAGGAGGAGGTGCATCGTGTGATGCGCTTAGGTGTTTGCAAACACACACAGTTGGAGGCGCCTCTAATGCAGGCTGTAGCTGGAAACATTGCAGCTGCAACAACTGCTTCTGTAGCAGTTGCTTCTGCAGCTGCTGCTCCCTCTTCTGGGGCACCCTCTTCTGCTGTAACAAATGCTGCAGTTGCATCAAAGTCTGTTGTTGCTAGCACAGGCCACCCAGAGAGGACTAAGAAGAAGGTATAGGCTTGGAATGTTTTGTGAGTTTCAACTTCTCCATCCATGTGTTCAGTGATGCTCCTTGACTCTTGCTTTCTCCTTGTTCACCTTTACGTAGCATTAGACATTCTACTGCAAACAAAGAAAAAGTATTTCAGACTTCACCAAACACAACGTAATGTGATAATGTGCAACAATACCAGCCAACATGGGTTTACACAATGCTTTGGATGTTGATGTTCACACTAAAAAGCACAATTTTCATGGGTTTGGGACGACTTGATGAAACTGAGCAAACCGACTTGAAATGTTTTAGGCAAGAGACATCTGTTTTTGCATGCATGGGGGCTCTGGCTGAGGCAAAATAAGGAAAAAGACTTGGGTTGCAAAACCGACTTGTTCATCCCTGCCATGGACCTCGTCGAGGCATTTGTAAGTCCAAATGGCATGCTTGTTAATTTGAAACTTCCGTAGCGTTTGGGATAGCATTTTCTTGATGTCGGTGTCTGCCACGTGGAGCTGGTGATAACTGATGCGTAGGTCGATTTTGGTCAAAATTCGAGCCACTCGCAGTTGGTCAAAAAAAAAATCAGCTCAAGGAAGAGGTTAGCGACTCTTGATGGTAGCGTTGTTCAACACCCGATAGTGCATGCATATCTGCATTTTGCAAGTTTTCATTGTCACAAATAGTACTAGTGTGACAAATTGTGACATTGATAGGAGGATGAACCTTTGACAAAGAATTTTTTCGAGTTGCATTTTAAGCTCAGTCAGCTTGTAATTGCTCATCCGATAGGCCCCTCAAAACGTGGGTTGGCTGCCCAAATTCACTTTGATACGATGGTCAATTTTGCATTGAGGTGGTAGGGTTTTTTGGAGTTCATCAAGGAAAACATTTGCAAAATCTTAAATGAGAGGTATGAAATCTTTGGGTACCACCACAGACTTTGTTGATGGCGATGAGGCCAATGAGGCTGATGACTCTGATAAGTCAGCTAATTCCACATCATCCATCATTTGGTTTAAATATATGGGCCATAAATGAGTTCCTTGTCGTATGCAATGCGTGGTCACATTGAGCAGTATGAACTGCACAGGTTGTCGCTTCTTCCTTGCTGTCACTTCCTCTATTGCTTTTGCTATCCTCTTCCACCCCACGCGTGAAAGTTGTCCTCTAGTACCATTGATTTCCACATGGACGCCGCCGTTGTTTCTGTCAACTTGCAGATTGTGCTGGAATAGGAGATCTCATCCGAGAATGATCATATGGTCGCTCATTGGACATGACCTCCAGATCGTTATATCCCACAGATCTCCCACTTGTAGTGGTACTGGTTCTTGGAGTCTCCATATTTACAATCTCTCCTCAACGGTTTTTCCTTCAAGCACCCTTGGTTTGTTTTACAAACTCAGTTTGCAAACCATGTTGTTGCTTACACAACTATTAGAAGCTGCTTTGTCCAAGAGTGCCCATATCGTTATACGACTCTTACAGCCTCAAGGTTGCACTTATAGCAGTCTCACCGATTGGTCCTTCTCATATCCCTTGTCATTTTTTACGATCTCAAAAACTCTCTACGACGCTGTAGGCCATTCACATAGGCATTTGTTCGGTGCACATACTCCTCACGGACAGGAGCCGTGCCTTTCACTACTTCCCTTTGCCGTTTCCTTCATCATATTTCTGTCAATTCTCCCCCCTTTCGCATGCTACTTGCTTTGGCAGTCGCAAGCGATATGCCCGAATTTTCTGTTGTTGTACGGGGTGCGCGTCTCTCTCTGGTTGACGTCGTCTACTTCCATCAGAGTCGAGGAGTTCCCCGACAAACCTTTTTTGTTCCCACGATAACTTTGGTTGGGAGGTCACCAGTCCTAGGATTCGTGGATCTCGGTGTTGTAGTCAGCGACGTCGATCGTTGGTGCTGCTGATATCATCCGCGATGAATTGTTTTGGATGCTCAAAATGGTGATCGCTCGTCAAATGTTTTGTTTGAGGCCATTGTCATAGTGGAAACAGAGCTCTTCAGGGGTGATGTCTACACCAGTGATTCTCGCGGAATCTCCTCGTGTACTCTGCCACACTGGACTGCTGATGGAGATGTTGAAGTTTGTATCGAGTGTCGAAATTCTCATTCAGTTGTCCAAATAATGTGAGAATTGCACACGAGAACTCGTTCTTGTTGGTTGGTGATGTTTGTGTGTCTTGCCATTGCGTGCTAATCTGCTCCAAGGGTAGAACACTTGCAATCAGCAGTATGAGACGGGCGCAATTGGCCATTGATGAAACCACGCCGGTCTCCTGCTCCCGTTGCATTGCCTTTGGATCACACCACCAATGTAGCGCGTGTCACATAAAACCGCGGCCGTGAGTTCAATCTTCTTTTGATCATTGTTGAACCTAGCAGNGGTGAAGTACACCTTAAAACGCATCAGCCACATCCGAATCATTGGTCCCCTGGAATTTGGTAAATCAAACGGTTTTGGTGGGGCCGGACATATTTGAGATTTCCTCAAGAGTTGGGTGTTTCTCTTGACGAGCACCGCCTCCCATGCACTTGCGTTGGAATGAGCCTCCATTGAGACATTGAGTTGTTGGAGTAGATGGCTGTTGACCCCCTTCATTGCAAGGATTTGGCTCACCAATTCTGTGTTGATTTGCGCGTGTCGTCCGGTACCACCTATCATTCCTACTGCGGGCGTGAAGGCTGTTGGTAGGGGCGGCTGGTAAGCCACCTTTGGATGCACAACCGGTTTGGTTGTAAAAGCCACAGAGGTTGATCCAGCTGCCACATAGCCTGCCACAGCAGCGTTTGCTGGCGCTTCAAAGTTTGCATGCATAGGCACATTCTGCTCCTCCATCGCGGAAGTCATTGTCAAAGGCCTGCAACTGGTCGTCAGATGCGCTTGCTCGCTTCACGTCATAGTCACAAAGTTTGCACATTCTTGACATGTGAGATGTGCTGATCGCATGTGCGAAGTAGTCCTCTAGATGGACAAAGTCGTGAGACGCCTCTCCAGCACCGATGCGCTCTGATATCAAGTGTTATGCTGAACGGAGCGTAGATGGTGAAGAGGTAGAAGTTTTGAGGTAAAACAGTTTGAGAATTTGGTACACGTGAGCAATTTATGATTAGCGGTAAGTCTAATTCTATGACAGATGTAGAAATGATCAAACTCATATAGACAAGTGTTGAGTTACAAATGAGACGTAGTTGGGGTCCTTTGTTCGATCGTCGAGTGATGTGTGTGGAGTCCCGTCGTGAGTGGTTGGATCAGAAGCTCTGCAAATGAATCAGGGGGCTTCAAAGGTTGACGGCAAAGGTGCAAGATGCATCGTTATGAATTGTGATATTTCTCCATTTCTTGAGAAGTTGACAGAAAATGTTGTGACACTTCTCTCGTCAATTCTTGAAAGTGGTTGAAGTTGTTAGAAGGTGCGAGAAGGTTTGACAGAAGACGAGGGTACTTGGTTGAATTGCCCACGACTGTTGGAGTAAAAAGCGGGGTCTTGACACACGGTGGGCTATTTGTGTAATGAGAGAAATGCCCACTCAGGAAGATTAGAGAATTGTGTACGTCTTCTAGGTGACAGCCGGGGCTTGTTTCAGGAATGATAGTGCATCGTGGCAAAGTGAAAGAAAAGGCACGCATATCCTTGAGAAAAACATTAGCTTTGGTTGAAGCAGTGGTTTAGTTATCATTACCGTTCAATAGGGTA
>SZWC01002592.1:187978-220046 GCA_023375785.1 Penium margaritaceum | reverse complement strand
GATTATTCACCGGAAGTCGAACCGCGGCCGGCTCCCAGAACCGCCGCGCACACCTCAACTTTGGAAGCCCATATCTCCCTCGATACTAGTCTGATTCCGGTGAAACAACTTCCACCGGATTCAACAACTCGTCAAATTTCAGGGGCAATCCTCCATTTTAAGATCCGAGCAATCCTCAAGTCGCCAGATCCGTCGAAGAGGAATTTCCTCTCTCTGGCGGCTCGTCGGCGCCTCCCGGCGCCGCACTTGGGCATGTAGAGGGGCAAATCTACAACAAATATAATTAGGGTGCAACTAGGGCATAACTAGGGCGTCACTAGGGCACGACTTGGATGTAGCTTGTGCCCAACTGAGATGCAACTAGGGCGCAACTAGGGCGCAAATAGTGCAGTAGACGGGTGTAACTGGGGCGCAAGTAGGGCACACGTAGGGCGCAAGTAGGGCGCAAGTAGGGCGCAACTAAGGTATGACTAGGGTTTGAATAAGGCGCACCTACGAAGCAAGTAGGGAAGGAGTAAGTTGCAAAAAGGGCACAAGTATGGAGTATCTAGGGCTTATGGTACGACTAGGGCGTCACTAGGGCGCAACTAGGGCGCATGTACGGCAAAAGCAGGGTGTAACTAGAGCATAGCTAGTACCAAATTTAGGCGGCACTAGGGCGCAACTTGGGTGCAAGTAGGGCACAACTTGGGCGCAAGTAGGAAGCAACTAGCGTGCAAGTAGGGTTCAAGTTTTGCGCAACAAGGGCACAACTAGGACGCAACCAGGGCGCAAGTAGAGCACAAGTAGGGCACGTCTAGTTCCCAACTAGGGTGTAAGTAGGGCGCAAATAGGGCGTACGTAGGGTACAACTAAGGCGTAACTAGGGAGAAAGTAGGGCGCAAGTTGGGCGCAAGTAGGGCGTAATTGGGGCGCAACTAGGGCACAACTACGGCACAACTAGAGAGGAAGTAGGGTACAAGTACGGCGCAACTAGGGCGTAATAATTAGCCTCACTATGGCGCAAGTAGGGTGCAAGTACGTCGCAACTAGGGTAAAATAAGGGCATAACTAGGGCACAACTAGGGCGTTCCCAATGCCTAACTAGGCACAACTACGGTGAAAGTGGGGCACAACTAGGGCGTAACATTGGTGCAATGAGGGTGTAAGTAGGGCGCAACTTGGACTTAACTAGGGCAAAATGAGGGCACAAGTACTGCGCAAGTAGGGCGCAACTAGGGTGCAACTAGAACGCAACTAGGGTGCCAGTAGGGCACAGGTAGGGCGTAAGTAGGACTCACCTAGGGTGCAACTAGGGTGGAAATAAGGCGCAAGTAGGGCACAACTAGGGCACAACTAGGGCGCAACTAGGGCACAAGTAGGGCGCAATTAGGGCGCAACTTGGGCTCAACCGGGGCGCAACTAGGGTGCAAATAGAGTGCAAGTAGGGCGCAACAAGGGCACAACTAGGGTGCAAGCAGGGTGCAAGAAGGGCGTAGCTAGGGAACAACTGGGGCACAATTAGGGTGTAACTATGGCGTAACTAGGGTACAATAAGGGTGCAACTAGGATGTAGCCAGTGCCTAGGGTAGAACGAGGGTGCAACTAGGGCGCAAACATGGTGCAACCAGGGCACAAGTAAGGTGCTACTAGGGCATAACTAGGGTGCACCTAGGGCGCAAATAGCGAGCAAGAAGGAAACAAGTGAGGAAGAAGTAGGATGCAAAGAGGGCACAAATAGGAAGTATCTAGGACGTATGGCACAACTTGGGCGTCACTAGGGTGCAACTAGGGCGCAAGCAGGGCGCAAGTAGGGTGTAACTAGGGCATAGCTAGTGCCAAATGTAGGCGGCACTAGGGCGCAATTTGGCTGCATGTAGGACACAACTAGGGTACAAGTAGGGAGCAACTAGCGTGCAAGTAGGGTTCAAGTTAGGCGCAACAAGGGCACAACTAGGACACAACCAGGGCGCAAGTAGAGCTCAAGTAGGGTACAACTAGGGCCCAACTAGGGCACAAGTAGGGCGCAAATAGGGCGCATGTAGGGCGCAACTAAGGGGCAACTAGGGACCAAGTAGGGCGCAACTTGGACGCAAGTAGGGCAAAAGTTGGGCGCAACTAGGGCGCAACTAGAGCACAACTAGGGCACAACTAGGGAGCAAGTAGGGCACAAGTACGGTGCAACTAGGGCGTAATAATGGCCTAACTAGGGCACAAGTAGGGTGCAAGTAGGGTGCAATTAGGGTACAACAAGGGCATAACTAGGGCATAACTAGGGCATAGCCAGTGCCTAACTTGGCATAACTAAGGTGCAAGTAGGTTGCAAGTAGGGTACAACTAGGGCGTAAAATCGGTGCAACGAGGGTGTAAGTAGGGCGCAACTGGGGCACAACTTGGACTTAACTAGGAAGAAAGGAGGGCACATGTAGGACGTAAGTAGGGTGCAACAAAGATGCAACTAGAACGCAACTAGGTTGCAAGTAGGGCACAAGTAGAGCGTAAGTAGGACACACCTAGGACGCAACTAGGGCGTAACTAGGGCGCAAATAAGGCGCAAGTAAAGCGCAATTAGGGCGCAACTAGGGTGCAAATAGGGCACAAGTAGGGCGTAACTAGGGCGTAACTTGGGCTCAACTAGGGCGCAACTAGGGTACAACTAAGGTTCCAGTAGGGTGTAACTTGGGCACAACTAGGGTGTAAGTGGGGCGCAAGAAGGGCGCAGCTAGGGCACAACTGAGGTACAACTAGGGTGCAACTAGGGCATACCTAGGGTGCAACTGGGATGCAACTAGGATGTAGCTAGTGTTGAAAAGTTGCCCCTCCGCAAGTCCAAGTGCAGTGTCGGGAGGCGGCAACGAGCCGCCGAAAAGAGAAAACTCCGCACCGGCGGATCTGGCAAATCAACGATTTCTCTGATCCTAGAATGGATGATTGCCCCTTAAGTTCCACAAGTTGATGAATCCGGTGGAACTTGTTTCACTGAAATCAGACAAGTATCGAGGGAGATATGGCCTTTGGAAGTTGGGGTATGTCCAGCGGCTCTGGGAGCCGGCTGCAACTCAAAATCCGGTGGATAATCGACCGGACCGATTAACAAAAATGCCATCTGGAGAAATTGCTCCGGAAGGCCTGCCGAGGTGTCCGGTGGAAAATCCATCTGACCAGGTGGATCATCCACTGGATCCTGTAGTGCAAGTTGTTACTGAGGGACTTAGCCAAAATCATGGCTCGGTGTCCGAAACTCAGTAGTACGTTTTGTTACTCGCGGACTTTGTCAAAATTCTGACTGCAGGTCCATGGACAGGTTTCAAACCTCGTCACATCCCATCACCAAACTCGACCCAAAAGTGAGGGAGGTGCGTGGAAACAGTGCAGGGGGGGGCATACATCATGAGCAATGGGATCTGCATCTTGGGAAAGGCGCTTCGCACGTGAAGGAAGGCGCCACGGTGTGTGGCAGCGTCAGGCTTTTGTGGTGGGTGAGACCTGCGCTCCGGCAAGCGTAACTTGGGCTACACTTGGCCGAATTGCACGTGGTTGGGTGCGTTGGAAATCTCACAACATAGCGTGTGATCATGTCCATGCTTAAAGCTAATGCAAAATCACGTTATTCCCTTCATAAACATGACTGTCTCTAAATTCCTGCTCACATAGCGTGAGGCCACCAGAAAGCTCATGCTCAGTCTCAGATTTGCCCAAAACAGAAGAAGTGAACTAATAAGAGACAATCAGACAAACATCGGGACCGCACCACGCGGATTCCACCTGACAGCTAGTGCCTAGGGTAGAAAAAGGGTGCAACTAGGGCGCAAGTATGGTGCTACTAGGGCACAAGTAAGGTCCAACTAGAGCGTAACTAGGGCGCACCTAGGGCGCAGACAGCGAGCAAGAAGGGAACAAGTAGGGAAGAATTAGGTTGCAAAAAGGGCACAATTAGGGAGTATCTAGGGCGTATGGTGCAACTAGTGCATCACTAGGGTACAATTAGGGCGCAAACAGGGTGTAACTAGAGCATAGCTAGTGCCAAATGTAGGCGGCACTTGGGGACAACTTGGCTGCAAGTAGGACACAACTAGGGCGCAAGTAGGGAGTAACTAGCGTGCAAGTAGGGTTCAAGTTGGGCGCAACAAGGGCACAACTAGGACGCAACCAGGGTGCAAGTAGAGCGCAAGTAGGGCACAACTAGGGCCCAAATAGGACACAAGTAGGGCGCAAATAGGGTGCACATAGTGTGTGACTAAGGCGCAACGAGGGAGCAAGTAGGGCGCAAGTTGGGCACAAGTAGGGCACAACTAGGGTCTAACTAGGGTGTAACTAGGGCACAACTAGAGAGAAAGCAGGGCGTAAGTATGGCACAACTAGGGCATAATAATGGCCTCACTAGGGCGCATGTAGGGTGCAAGTAGGGCGCAAGTAGGGTACAACAAGGGCATAACTAGGGCGCAACTAGGGCGTAGCCAGTGCCTAACTAGGCACAACTAGGGTGCAAGTAGGGAGCAAGTAGGGCAAAACTAGGGCGTAAAATCGGTGCAACGAGGGTGTAAGTAGGGCGCAACTAGGGCACAACTTGGACTTAACTAGGGTAAAATGAGGACAAAAGTAGGGCGCAAGTAGGGTGCAACTAGGGTGCAACTAGAACGCAACTAGGGTGCAAGTAGGGCACAAGTAGGGCGTAAGCAAGAAACACCTAGGGCGCAACTAGGGCGCAACTAGGGCGCAAATAAGGTGCAAGTAGGGCGCAAATAGAGCACAGCTAGGGTGCAACTAGGGCACAAGTAGGGCACAACTAGGGCGCAACTTGGGCTGAACTAAGGCGCAACTAGGGTACAACTAGGGTAGAAGTAGGGCACAACAATGGCACAACTAGGGTGCAAGTAGGGCGCAAGAAGGGTGCAGCTAGGGCACAACTGGGACACAATTAGGGTGCAACTAGGGCATAACTAGGGTGCAACTAGGTTGCAACTAGGATGTAGCTAGTGCCTAGGGGAGAACTAGGGCGCAACTTGGGCACAAATATGGCGCAACTAGGGCACAAGTAAGGTGCAACTAGGGTGTAACTAGGGCGCACCTAGGGCGCAAATAGCGAGCCACAAGGGTGTAAGGAGGGCACAAGTAGGGCGTATCTAGGGCATAGCTATGGCGCAACTAGGGTGTAACTAGGGCGCAACTAGGGGGAAAGTAGGGCACAAGTAGGGGACAACTAGCGCATAGCTGGTACTCAACTTAGGTGGAACTAGGGTGCAACTAGGTTGCAAGTAGGGTGCAACTAGGGCGCAAGTAGGGTGCAACTAGCGCGCAAGAAGGGTGCAAGTAGGAAATGACTAGGGCACAACTAGGACGCAACTAGGACGCAACTAGGGCACAACTAGGGCGTAGCTGGTGTCCAACAGAGGGGCAACTACGGTGTAACTGGGGCGCAAATAGGGCACAACTAGGTCGCAAATAGGGCGCAACTATGGCCGAGCTGGGGCACAACTAGTGCGCAACTTGGGCGAAAGTACGGTAAAAAAAGGACGCAACTAGTGAGCAGCTTGGGAGCAATTAGGGCGCAAGTACGGCACAAATAGGGCTTTAGGGCTCATCTAGGGCGTAACTAGGGTACAAGTAGGGTGCAAGTAGGGCGCAAGTAGGGCACAACTAGGAAGGAATGAGGGCATAACTAGGGAGCAAGAAGGGCGTAACTTGGGCGCAACTAGGGCGTAACTAGGACGTAACTAAAGGTGTAACTAGGGCGTAGCTGGTGTCCAACTGAAGCGTAGTTGCGGTGCAACTAGGGGGCAATGGGGATGTAACTAGGGTGCAAGTAGGGCGCAACTACGGTGCAAGTAGGGCACAAGAAAGGCGCAAGTACAATGCAAGAAGGGCGCAACTACAGTGCAACTAGGGCGTAGCTAGTGCCCAACTGAGGCAAAACTAGGGTAAAACTAGGGTGCAAGTAGGGCGCAACTAGGGCCCAACTAGGGTCCAACTAGGGCCTAACTAGGGCGCAACTAGATCGCAACTAGGGCACAACTAGGATGCAACTAGGGTGCAACTAGGGCGCAACTACGTTGTAACTATGGCGTGATTATGATGCAAGTATGGTGCAACTACGGCACAGCAAGGGCGTAACTAGGATGCAAGTAGGACGCAAGTAGGGCGCAAGGAGGGGCTATCTAAGGCGCAACTTGGACGCAACATGGCACAAGTAGGGGGCAAGTGTGGCACAAGTAGGGAACAAGTAAGGCTCAAATAGGGTGCAACTAGGGCCAAATATGGAGCAAGTAGGACACAAGTATAGCACAACTAGGGCACAAGTAGGACATAAGTAGGGCACAAATAGGGTGCAAGAAGGGGCATAACTAGGGCGCAACTAGGATGTAGCCAGTGCCCAACTGACTCCCAACTAGAGCACAACTAGGGTGGAAGTAGGGCATACATAGGCCATAAGTAGGGGGCAACTAAGGCGTACGTAGGGCGCAACTAGGGTGCAACTAGGGCCCAACAAGGGCATACCTAGGGTTCAAGAAGGGTGCAAGTAGGACGCAATTAGGGCACAACTAGAGGGCAACTAGGGAGCAAGTAGGAAAAAACTGTGCATAAGTAGGACACACCTAGGGTGCAAATAGGGTGCAACTAGTGTACAAATAAGGTGCAACTAGGGCGCAACTAGGGTGCAACTAAGGTACAAGTAGGGCACTACTAGGGCGCAACTATGGTGCAACTACGGCACAAGCAAGGCACAAGTTGGACGCAAGTGGGGTGCAACTAGGGCGCAACGAGGGGGTAAGTAGGGCACAAGTAGGGCGCAAGTATGGTACAACTGAGGCACTACAAGGGCGCAACTAGGGCGCAAGTAGGGCATACCTAGTCAGAAGGTAGGAGGTAAGTAGGTTGCAACTAGGGAGCAACTAGGGCGCAACTAGGGTGCAAGAAGGGTGCAAGTAGGGCTCAAGTAGGACACAAACAGGGCATAACTAGGATGCAAGTAGGGTGTAAGTATGGTGTAATTAGGGAAAAACTAGGGTAGAACTAGGGCGCAACTAGGGCGCCAGAAGGGTGCAAGCACGGTGCAACTAGGGCACAACTAAGGTGCAACTAGGGTGCAACTAGGGCACAACTAGGAAAAAAAAATGGCATAGCTAGTGCCCAACTGAGGCGCAACCAAGGCGTAACTAGGGCGCAACTAGGGCTCAAGGCACAACTGGGGTGTAGCTAGTACCCAACTGTGGCGCTACTAGGGCGCAACTAGGGCACAACAAGGCTGCAACTAGGTCGCAACTAGGGCACAAGTAGGGTGCAGGTAGGGCACAACTAGGGCGCAATGGGGCACAACGAGGGCATAGCTAGTGCCCAACTGAGGTGCAACTAGGACATAGCAAGGGCGCAACTAGGGCGTAACTAGGGTGCAAGTAGGGTGCAACTATGGCACAAGAAGGGCGTATATAGGGCGCAAATAGGGCGCAAGTAGGGCACAAATAGGGTACAACTATAACGCACGTAGGGCGCAATTAGGACACAACAAGGGCGCAATTAGGAGACAATTAGCATGCAACTAGGTCGCAAGTAGGAAAAAACTAGGGCACAACTAGGGTGCGACAAGGGGATAACTATGGTGCAACTAGGGTGCAAGTAGGATGTAAATAGGGCACAACTAGGCCACAACTAGAATGCAACAAGGGGTCAAGTTGGACGCGAGTAGGACGTAAATGGGCGGAACTAGGGCACAACGACGGTGCAATAGGGCAGAAGTATTGTGCAACTAGGACGCAACTAGAGTGCAACTAGGACGCAACTAGGGCGAAGCTAGTACCCAACTGAGACACAACTAGGGCGCAACTAGGGCGCAACTAGACCACAATAAAGGTAAAAACAGGGCTCAAGTAGCACGCAAGCATGGCGCAACTAGGGCGCAACTAGGGCGTAGCTAGTGTCCAATGGAGACGTAACTAGGGTGCAACTAGGGCACAAATATAGTGCATCTATGTCGCAAATATGGCTCAACTATGTTGCAAGTGGGATGGAAGTAGGGTGCAACTAAGGCACAACTGGTGCGTAAATAAGGTGAAACTAGGGTGCAAGTAGGGCGCGACTAGGGCGCAGCTAGGGCTTCACTAGGGCGCAACAAGGGCGAAGCTAGTGCCAGACTGAGGCGCAACTAGGACACAACTAAGGGACAACTAGGGAACAACTAGGGTGCAATTAGGGCGCAAGTAGGGTGCAACTAGGGTGCAAATAGGGTGCAACTAGGGCGCAACTAGGGCACAACTAGGGTCCAAGTAGGGTGCAAGTAGGGCATAACTAGGGTGCAACTAGGGGATAACTAGGGCGCAAGCACAGCGCAAGTAGGGTACAACTAGGGCGAAACTAGGACGCAAATAGGAAGCAAATAGGGTGCAAGTACGGTGCAAGTAGGGCGTAACTAGGGCGCAACAAGGGTGAAATCTAAGGACCAGGTAAGGCACAAACAGGGCGTAACTAGGGCACAACTAGGGCGCAACTAGAGCGCAACTAGGGCGCAACCAGGGTGTAGCTGTTGCCCAACTGAGGTGCAAGTAGGGCGAAACTAGGATGCAAGTAGGGTGACTCTAGGACGCAAGTAGGGCGCAACTAGGGTCAAGTAGGACGCAAGTAGGACGCAACTACTGTGCAACCAGGGTGTAGCTAGGGCGCAACTAGGGTAGCTAGTGCCAAACTCAGGTGCAACTAGGGTGTAACTAGGGCACAACTAGGACGCAACTAGGGCGCAAGTAGGTCGCAACTAGGGCGCAGCTGGGGCGCAACTAGGTTGCAACTAGGGCGCAACTAGGACGCAACTAGGATGAAACTAGGGCGCAAGTATGGCGAAGGTTTGGCGTAAGTAGGGCGCAAATAGGGCACAACTAGGACGCAACTAGGGTACAAAAAGGGCTCAACAAGGGCGCAAGTATTGCAAAAGTAGGGTGTAACTACGACAGAGTTATGGTACAAGTGGGGCGCAAGTAGGCCGCAAGTAGGGCGGAACTAGGGTGTAACTAGGGGGGAACAAGGGTGCAACTAGGGCGGAACTAGGGCACAAGTAGGGCGCAACTAGGACATAACTAGGCCGCAAGTATGTTGAAAGTAGGGCGCAACTAGGTTGTGAATAGTGCATAACTAGGGTGCAAGTAGGGCGTAACTAAGGCGCAACAAGGGTACAAGAAGGACGGTATTAGGGTACAAACAGGGTTCCAATAGGAAGCAACTTGGAAATAGCTAGGGTGTAACTAGCATGCAAGTATGGTGAAAGTAGGGCACAACTAGGGCACAACTAGGGTGCAAGTAGGACGCAAGTACGGCGCAATTACAACGCAAGTAGGGCACAAGAAGGGTGCAACCAGGGCATAACTAGGGCACAAGTAGGGTGCAAGTAGGGCGCAACAAGGGCACAACAAGGGTATGTTTACTGTACAACTCGGACGTAGCTAGTGCCCAACTTAGGAAAAACTAGGAAACAACTAGGGCATAAGTGCGGTGCAACTAGGATGTAAGTACGGCGCAAGAAGGATGTAAGTAGGGTGCAACTAGTAACTAGGGCGTAATTAGGACGCAACTACGACGTAGCTAGTGCCGAACTGAGGCACAACTTGGGTGCAACTAGGGTACAAGTAGTGTACAAGTAGGGTGCACGTAGGGCAAAACTAGGGCACTACTAGGGTGCAACTAGGGTGAAACTAGGGTCCAAGTAGGGCACACATAGGGCGTAACTAGGGTGCACCTAGGCCGCGTCTAGGGCGCAAGTGGGGTGCAAGTAGGGTGCATGTAAGGCGTAACTAGGGCACAACTAGGGCCTAACTAAGGTGCGAGTAGGGTGCAAGTAGGGCGCAAGAAGGGCGCAACTATGGCGTAACTAGGGGGTAACTAGATTGCAACTAGGCGGAAGTCAGGCACAACTAGGGCACAACTAGGGTACAACTAAGACATAAGTAGGGTACAACTAGGGCGCAACTAGCAAGCAACTAGAGCGTAACTAGGATGCAACTAGAGCGTAGCTAGTGGCCAACTGAGATAGATCTAAGGTACAAGTAGGGCGCTAGCAGGGCACAAGTAGGGCGTAAGTAGGGAGCAACTGAGGCGCAAATAGGGCACTTCCAGGGTGCAAGTAGGGTGCAATAAGGGCACAACTAGGGCGCAACTATGGCGCAACTAGGGCGTAACTAGTGCCCAACTGAGGCGTAACTAGGGTGCAAGTAGGGTACAAATAGGACGCAAGTAGGGTGCTAGTAGGATGCAACTAGGGCACAAGTATGGTGAAACTAGGGCGCAAGTGGGATGCAAATAGGGTGCAAGTGGGGTGCAACTTGGGCGCAAGTAGGGCGGCGATAGGGAAAAACTACGGCGTAACTAGGATGCAACTAGAGTGCAACAAGGACACTTGTAGGCTGTAAGTAAGCATAGGTAGGGTGTAACTATGTTGCAACTAGGGTGCAACTAGGTTGCAACTAGGGCATAGTCATTGCCCAAATAGGTGCAACTAGGGTGTAACTAGGACGCAAGTAGGGCACAACTAGGACGCAACTGGTGCGCAACAAGGGCGCAAATAGGGTGAAACTAGGGCACAACTGGGTCCCAAATAGGGCAGAAGTAGGGTGAAACAAGGGTACAACTAGAACAAGTAGGACGCTAGTATGGCGCAAGTAGCACACAACTAGGGTGCAACTATGGGGCAACAAGGGCGCAAGTAGTATGCAAGTAGGGCACAACTAGGGTGCAACTTGGGCGCAGGTAGTGCGCGAGCAGGACACAAGGAGGGCGCAAGGAGGGCGCAACTAGGGCACCTGCAGGGTGCAAGTAGGGCGCAAGAAGGGAACAACTAGGGCGCAAGTAGGGCGCAACCAGGTTGTAGCTAGTGTCCAATTGAGGCGCAACTAGTAGAAAACTTGGGTACACCTAAGGCGTAACTAGTAGACAACTAGGTTACAACTAGGCCACGACGAGGGCGCAAATAGGGTGCAAGTAGGGTCCAAGGAGGGCGCAAGTAGGGCACAACTAGGACGCAACGAGTGTGAAAGTAGGGTGCAACTACTGCGCAAGTAGGGGGCAACTAGGGTGCAACTAGGGTGTAACTAGGGCGGTACTAGGACGTAAGAAGGGTGAAACTAGGGTGCAAATATGGCGCAGCTAGGGTGCAACTAGGATGCAACTAGGGCGCAAGTAAGGCACAAGTAGGGTGCAACTAGGGGGCAACTAGGGCGAAATTAGGGCGTAGCTAGTGCCCAATTTATGCACAAGTAAGGCGCGACCTAGTTGCAACTTGGGCGCATTTAGGGTGCAACTAGGGCATGACTATGGCGCAAGTAGGACGTAACTAGGGTGCAACAAGGGTACAACTAGGACGTAACTAGGGCGTAGCTAGTGCCCAACTGAGGCACAACAAGGGAGCAACTAGGGTGTAGCTAGTGCATACCTAGGGGGCAAGTAGGGCACAACTAGGGCGCAAGTAGGGCACAACTATGGCGCAAGTAGGGCACAACTAGGGCGCAACTATGGTACAACTAGGGCGCAAGCAAGACACAATCATAGTTGACCTAGGCTCCTCGAACTGCGGGACATCGATGTGAACCGTGGTAAGATGTCGTTAACGAAAGTAGAGCGGCCTAGAAAACGGAAGGAGGAGTTGTTGCGACGACCAGTAGACACGACTTCATTAACCAGTCCTTGACCAGGGCAAAGGAGTTGGGGTGTGCTCCGGAACACATCAGTTTCACTATTGCCATTTGAAAAGCGGTGTTCACTGCTGCATCACAGTGGGTGCGGACAGAGGTCTGCGTCTTCCCTACCATCTAGTTCACATTGACGATGCAAACTGCTTGCTGTTGCTGCGCCTGCTGCACGCGCAAGTCGGCAGCACGCTGAAGCACTTAGTGAACCTGCTGCTGCTGCTGCTGCTCCTGGTCTGTGGTTCCAAAGGATGCTGCTGCAACGTTGTCAGGGTACATGTCCATCTCCTTGTCATGGCTGAAAAGACCAGCAGCTTCAAGAGCTTCGGCCCATTGCCGCTGCTCAAAAAGGTTTGCCCATGAGACAGGCTTGCTGTTGGTCCCCCAGGAGTCCCCTAGACCGTTGTAAAGCCGGGGATATCCAAGCTTCCATGTTGCTGGACGACAAAGAGCCCTCTCCATGCCAAGAACGCCGCGTGCGATGGGAGGCAGGTGTTCACAACAGTGAACGTTTCTGTTGCTCACACCAAAATGTCCTCTGATGCAGTCACAGGTCCTGCTCAGAGTGACGCCGCAGGATCCACAGAAAAACCCTGGCTTTTTGGACGCTGTTGGGACGGTGCAGCAGTGGCGAGAGAGCGCCAACGTCAGCATGTCTCCATGAAGGCATCCGGCAGGAGGTGGAGAAAATCCAGGCAGATGGAATCGTTTGGTTGCTTTTGCTCCTGCTGCTTATGTTAAAGTGGAGGAGCCTGTCACAGAAGCTGACAGGGTAGGGGCACGTCTCGGAGGCATGGTGGAAAAACCACCAAAATTTTTGGCTTCACCCACAGTTTGCGGCTAACTGTTCATCGAAGCCGACTAAGCACTCGTTGGGTTGTGACTCCCGGCAGAGCAACTTCACGAGTGTTGGCAGCGTCGATTCGCAGAAGGCGGAACTGCCAAGTCCGACAAAATGCTTGTGGCATCCTCACCGACGAGAAGCATAATCAAGCGATCATGCCCCTTGATATCCGCAAGGGCATGTTCGTTTTTTTTCTTGTTACATAGCTGGCCATGCACATTGGTGCAACGACATCGACACCTGTCATGACATGGGTAGGGCAATGCATGGATATCAAGAATTCACATCATTGTTACGTGTCAGCCACTTTCACACATCGAGAACAACGCAGAGCATCCTCATTGGCATCCACAATATCCTAGCCACTTCAGTTTACACGTCATGTTAACAGCAGCCAGATTCCCAACCCGGGTAGATTGGTGGACTCTCCACATGTCATGAAGGATGTGCATGTCCACATTTGAACTTTCAAAGGTTACACTAATGCATGGTTTGCTGATGGGGTTGAAGGCCACCTCCCGGTTTGTAAACAGGAAAGTTTACGAAGTGAAAGTGTCTCGGTCTTGCGTGGCCGGGAGGTCATCCGCGGGGGGTGGGGAGGGGGGGGGGTGGTGCCCGAGCATTCGGCAGAGCTGAGCTTGTTGCTGCACATCGATGCCACATTGCGGTTGATTGCGGTGCCGATGCCGCCTTGCTGGGGTCACATCGGAACCCGGGGTCAACTATGGACACAAGTAGGGCAAAAGTATGGCTCAACTAGGGTGCAACTTGTGTGCAACTAGGGCACAAGTACGGCACAAGCAGGGCTCAACTAGTGTGCAAGATGGGTGCAACTAGGGTGCAACTAGGGTGCAACGAGAGTGCAACAAGGGAGCAACTAGGGCCCAAGTAGGACATAAGGAGTTTTGTAGCGAGTGCCCAACTGAGGTGCAACTAGGATGCAAGTAGGACCCAAGTAGGTCGCAAGCAGGGTGCAAGTAAAGCGCAACCGACACAAAACTAGGGTACAACTGGGGTGCAACTAGGGTGCAAGTAGGGCGCAAGTAGGGCGCACGTAGGGTGCAACGAAGGAGCAACTAGGGTGCAACTCGGTCACAACTAGGACGTAGCCAGTGCCCAATCAAGGTGCAACTAGGGTACATCTAGGGCACAAGTAGGACGCAAGTAGGGTGCAATTAGGGCACAAGTAGCGTGCAACTATGGCACAACTAGGGCCCAAGAAGGGCGCAAGTAGGACGCAACTAGGGTGCAACTAGGGTGCAAGAAGGACATAGCTAGGGCGCAACTAGGGAGTAACTAGGGTGCAACTAGGGCGTAACTAGGATACCTATGGGGCGCAAGTAGGGCGCAAGTAAGGCGTAACCAGGGTGCAACTAAAGTGCAACTAGGGTGCAACTAGGGCGTAACTGGTACCTAACTGATGCGCAACTAGGGCGCAACTAGAGCGCAAGTAGGGCACAACTAGGGCATAAGTAGTATGCAACTGCGGTGCAACTGGGGTCCAAATAGGGTAAAAATAGGGTGTAACGAGGGTGCAACTAGCGCAAAACTATCCTGCAGGTTGCACGCAAGTAGGGTGCAAGTAAGGCGTAACTAGGGTGCAACTAGAACGTAACTAGGGTACAAGTAGGACGCAAGAAGGGTGCAAGTAGGATGCAACTAGGGCACAACTAGGGCATCACTAGGATGCAAGTCCAGCCGATGTAGGGCGCAACTAATGTGCTAATAGGATGTAACTAGAGCGCAAGTAGGGTGCAAGTACAGTGTGACTACGATGCAACTAGGAAATAACTAGGGCGCAACTAGGGTGCAACTAGGGTGCATCTAGGGTGCAAGCGGGGCGCGAGTAGGGCGTAAGTAGGGGGCAACTAAGGTGCAACTATGGCACAACTAGAGCGTAAGTAGGGCGCAAGTTGGGTGCAGGTAGGGCGCAAATAGGGTCAACTGGGGCGCAAGTAGGATACAACTAGGGAGTAAACAGGTTGGTGCAACTAGGGCGCAATTAGGGCATAGCTAGTGTCCAACTGAGGCATAGCTAGGTCGCAACTTGCGTGCAACTAGGACCCAAGTAGGACGCAACTAGGGCACAGCTAGGGTGCAACTACGACGCGAGTAGGACACAAGAACGGAGGAAATAGGGCACAACTAGGACACAACTAGGGTGTAGCTAGTTCAGACGTAGCTAGTTCAGACGTAGCTAGTTCCCAACTGAGGCGCAACTAGGGCACAACTAGGGTGCAGGTACGGTGGAACTAGGACGCAAGTACGATGCAAGTAGCGTCAACTAGGGTTCAATTAGGGTGTAACTAGGGTGAAACTAGGGTGTAGCTTGTCCCCAACTGAGGCACAACAAGGGCGCAAGTAGGGCGCAACTAGGGCGCAACTAGGGTGCAACTAGGGCTCAAGTAGGGCGCAAGTAGGACGTACCTATGGTGCAACTAGGGCACAACTAGAGCACAAGTAGGGCGTAAGTAGGACGCAACTAGGGCATAACTGGGGCGCAACTAGGATGCAACTAGGGTGCAAGAAGGACGCAAGTAAGGCGCTAATAGGACACAACTAAGGCAAAACTAGGGTACAACTACTAAGGCACAAGGAGGCCGCATGTAGGGCGCAACTAGGACGTAACTAGGATGCAACCGGGGCGCAACTAGGATGCAAGTAGGCTGCAACTAGGGCACAACAAGGGCGCAACTTGGGCGCAACTATGGTGTAGCTAGTGCCCAATAGAGGCGCAACTAGGGTGCACTTTGGGCACAAGTAGGACGCAAGAAGTGTGCAAGTAGGGCGCAACTAGGGAAAAGCACGGCGCAAGTAGTGCTCAAATAGGGTACAACTAGGGTACAACTAGGGCGCAAGTAAGGCGTAGCTAGGATGAAACTAGGGCGTAACTAGGGCATAACTAGGGCGTAAGTAGGGCGCAACTAGGACAATTGTATGGCGCAAGTAGGGCGCACATAGGACGCAAGTAGGGTGCAACTAGGGCACGACTAGGGCGAAACCAGGGCGCAACTAGGGCATAGCTAGTGCCCAACTAAGGCGCAACTAGGGTGCAACTACAGCGCAAGTAGGGCACAACTAGGGCGCAAGTAGGAAGCAAGTAGGACGCGAGTAAGGCGCAACTAGGGTACAACTACAGCGTAACTAGGACACAAGAAAGACGTAAGGAGGATGCAATAAGGGTAAAAATACGGCACAACTAGGTCATAACAAGGGCGCAAGTGGGTGTGAAGTAGGGCACAACTAGGGTGCAACTAGGGTACAACTAGTCCGCAAGTAGGATGCAAGTAGGGCGTAACTAGGACGCAACTAGGGTGTAACCAGAGCGCAACTAGGGCGTAGCTAGTGTTCAACTGTGGCAACTAGGGCGCAACTATGGCACAAGTA
The DNA here is from genome assembly GCA_023375785.1 of Penium margaritaceum. Lineage (NCBI taxonomy): Eukaryota > Viridiplantae > Streptophyta > Zygnematophyceae > Desmidiales > Peniaceae > Penium > Penium margaritaceum. Next base: position 204,179 of record SZWC01002592.1, on the reverse strand, counting down.
GGACGCAAGTAGGACACAAGTAGGGCACAACTAGGGGACAACTATGGCGCAACTAGGGAGCAAGTAGTACAAAAGAAGGGCACAACTAGTGTGCAACTAGGGCACAAGTAGGGCCCAACTGGGCACAACTAGATCGGAACTAGGGCGCAACAAGGAAGGAACTAGGGCACCTGTAGGGTGCAAATAGGGCACAAGTAGGGTGCAACTAGGGCGCAACTAGGGGGAAACTAGGTTGAAGCTAGTGACTAACTAAGGAGCAACAAGGATGCAACTAGGGTACAGCTAGGGCGTAACCAGCACGCAATTAGAGCGCAACAACGACGCAAGTAGGGTGCAAGTAGGGCACAACTATTACTCAATGATGGTGTAAGTAGGGTCCAACTATTGCGAAAGTAGGATGCAACTAGAGTGCAACTAAGGCGCAACTAGGGTGCAACTAGGTTGCAAGTACGGCTGAAGTAGCGCCCAACGATGGTGTAACTTGGGTGGAACTAGGGCACAACTAAGGCGCAACTAAGGCGAAAGCAGAGCACAAGTAGGGCACTAGGGCGAAAGTAAAGCGCATCTAGGGCGTAGCTAGTGCCCAAGTAATGTGCACCTAGGGAGCAACTAGGGTGCAACTAGGACGCAGCTCTGGTGAAACTTGGACTATGGTGAAACTTGGACACAACTAGGGCGTAAGTTGGACGCAACTAGGGTGCAACTAGGGTGTAATTGGGGTGCAACTAGGGCATAGCTAGTGCCCAATAGAGGCGCAACTAGGGCACAACTAGGGCGCAGCTAGGACGCACCTAGGTGGCAAGTAGGGTCGAGTAGGATGCAAGTAGGGTGCAAGTATGGTGAAAGTAGGGCGCAACAAGATGCTATTACGGTACAAGTAGGGTGTAAGTACAATGCAAGTAGGGAAAAAGTAGCGTCCAACTAGGGTTCAACTTGTGTGCAACTAGGGTGCAAGTAGGGCACAAGTAGGGCTCAACTAGGACGCAAGTAGGGTACAACATTGGTGCAACTAGGGTGCAATAAGGGTGTAACTAGGGCACAACTAAGGTGCTGGTAGTGTACGCGTAGTGCGCAACTAGGGTGTAAGTAGGGCGCACCTAGGGTGCAACAAGGGCCCAAGTAGGGCACAAGTACGGTATTACTAGGGCTCAACTTGGGCGAGACTTGGACGCAAGTAGGGTGCATGTAGGGCATACGTAGGGTGTAACTAGGTCACAAGTAGGGTGCAAGTACGGCGCAACAAGGATACAACTAGGACGTAACTTAGGCGCAACTAGGGCACAACTGAGATGTACCTAGGACGCAACTACGATATAGCTACTGCCCAACTAAGATGCAAATAGGACGCAACTAGGCTGAAACTAGGGCACAAGTAGGGCGCAAAGAGGGTGCAAATAGTGCGCAACTAGGGCGTTACTAGGGCGCAACTAGGGCACAACTAGGGCGCAACTAGGGCATAGCTAGTGTCCAACCTATACGCAATTAGGGCGCAACTAGGGCACATCTAGGGCGCAAGTAGGACACACCTAGGGTGCAAGCAGGGAGCAAGTAGGGTGCAACTAGGGCGCAACTAGGTGGCAACTAGGGAGAAACTAGGGCGTAGCTTGTGCCCAACTGAGGCGCAAGTAGGGTGCAACTAGGGCGCATATAGGGCGCAACTAGGGTGTAAGTAGAGCGCAAATAGGGCAAAAGTAGGACGCAACTAGGGCGCAACAAGGGCGCAAGTAGGACACATATAGGGCGTAATGAGGGGGTAGCTATTTCCCAACCGAGACGCAACTAGGGCGCAATTAGGGTGCAACAAGGGCCAAAGTAGGGAACAACTAGGACTCAATGAGGGAGGAGCTAGTTCCAAACTGAGGCGCAACAAGGGCGTAACTAGGGCGCAACTAGGGGCCAAGTACGGCGCAATGAGGGCGCGACAAAGGCGCAACTAGGATGCAAGTATGGCACAAGTAGGGCGTAACTAGGGCACAACTAGGGTACAACTAGGGTGTAAGTAGGGCGCAAGTAGAGCACAAGTAGGGCGCAAGTAGCGTGCATGTAGGGCGGAGGTAGGGCACAAGCAGGGCACAAGTAGGGTGCAACTATGGCACAACTAGGCCTCAACTAGGACACAAGTAGGGCGTAGGATACAAGTAGGGCCCAACTAGGGTGCAACTACGGCCCAACTAGGGCGCAAGTATGGCGCAAGAACTGCACAACTCGGGCACAACAAGGGCGTAACTAGGGCGTAACTAGGGCGCAACTAGGGGGCAACTAGGGCATAGCTAGCGTCCAACTTAGGCGCAACTATGGCACAACTAGGGCACAACTAGGATGCAACTAGGGCACAGGTATGGAGGAAAGAGGATGTAAGTAGGGCGTAAGTAGGGTGCAACTAGGGTTCATGCAGGGTGTAACTGGTGTCTAAGTGAGGCCCAACTCGGGTGCAACTAGGGCGTAACTATGGCACAACTAGGGTGCAAGTAGGGCGTAAGGAGGGCGCAACTAGGACGCAAGAATGGCACAACTAGGACACAAGAATGGTACAACTAGGATGCAACTAGGGCATAACAAGGGTGCAACTAGGACTCAAGTAGGGCGCAAGTAGGGCGCAAGAAGGGTGCAAGTATGGCAAAAGTACGGCACAAGTAGGGTAAAACTATGTTACAACTAGGGCACAACTAGGGGGCAAGTAGGGCGAAAGTAGGGTGCAAGTAAGGTGCAAGTAAGGTGCAAGTAGGGAGCAAGTAGGACGCAACTATGGTGCAACTAGGGTGCAACTAGGGTGCAAGGAGGGCACAAGAAGGGCGCAACTATTTTGCAACTAGGGCGTAACTAGGGTGCAAGTAGGGTGCAAGCAGAACAAAGGTTGGGCATAACCAGGGTGACTCTAGGGTGCAATTAGGGTACAAGTAGGGCTGAAGTAGGGCGCAAGTAGGGTGCAAGTAGGGCGTAACTAGGGCGTAACTAGGGCGTAACCAGGACGCAACTAGGATGCAAGTAGGGCAACTAGGACGCAACTACGGCACAACTAGGGCATAATAAAGGCGCAACCAGGGCGCAATGTATCCCAACTACAATGCAAGTATGGCGCAACTGGGGCTCAACTAGGGTATAGCTAGTCCACAACTCAGGCGCAACTAGGAAGCAAGTCGGACGTAACTATGGCATAACTAGGGTGCAACATGGGTGCAAGTAGGGCGCAACGAGGGTGCAATAGGGCGCAAGTAGGACACAAATTGGGCATACCTCGTGCCCAACTGAGGTGAAACTAGGGTTCAACTAGTGTGTAGGGCACAACTAGGGCACAACTAGGATGTAACAAGGGAGCAACTAGGGCACAATTAGGGTGTAGCTAGTGCCCCACTGAGGTGCAACTAGGAGGTAGCTAGGGCGCAACTAGGGTCCAAGAAAGGCGCAAGTAGGGTCCAACTAGGGCACAGCTAGGGGGCAACTAGGGCGCAAGTAGGGCACAAGTAGGGCGCAAGGAGGTAGCAACAAGGGCAAAACTAGGGTGCAACTAGGGTGCAAGTAGGACACAAGTAGGGCTGAAGTAGGGCACAACTAGGGTTCAAGAAGGATGCAAGTAGGGTGCAACTAGGGTACAACTAGGACGCAAGTAGGGCGCAACTCGGACGTGGCTAGAGCCCAAGTGAGGTGCAACTAGGGTGTAATGAGGCAAAAAAATGGTGCAACTAGGGTGCAAGTAGGGCGCAACCAGGACACAAGTAGGGCGCAAGAAGGGCGCAACTTGGGCGTAACTAGGGCAAAACTAGCGCACAAACTAGGGTGTAACTAGTGTCCAAATGAGGTGCAAGTACGGCACAACTAGGGAGCAAGGAAAGGCACAACTAGGGGACAACTAGGAAGCAACTAGGGCACAAGTACGGCACAAGTAGGGCACTAGTACGGCACAGCTAGGGCGCAACTAGGATGCAACTAGGGTGTACGTTGGGCGCAAGTAGGACGCAACAAGGGCGAAACTAGAGCGCAAGTAGGCCGCAAGTAGGATGCAGCTAGGGTGCACCTAGGGCACAACTAGGGCACAACTAGGGCACAACTAGGGCATAGCTAGTGCCCAACTGAGGCACAGTGAGGGCCCAATGAGGTTGCAAGTCAAACGCGACTAGGGCCAAAGTAGGGTGCAACTAGGGCGCAAGTAGAAAGAAAGTACGGGGCAACTACGGTGCATCTAGGGCATAAATGGGGCACAACTAGGGTGTAGCTCGTGCTTAACTGAGGTGCAACTAGGGCGCAACTAGGGCACAAGTAGGGAAGAACTAGGGCACAAAAGGGTGCAAGTAGGGCGCAACTAGGGTGCAATCAGGGCGCAACTAGGGCGCAACTAGAGTGTTAGTAGTGTGCAAGTAGGAAACAACTAGGGCGTATCTAGGGCACAACTAGGGAGCAAGGAGGGCATATGTAGGGCGCAAGTATGGCGCAAGTAGGGTGCAATAGGGTTCAACTAGGTTGCGAATAGACCTCAAGTAGGACGCTAGTGGGGCACGACTAGGGCGCAACTAGGGTCTAGGATGCAAGTTTTGTGCAAGTAGTACGTAACCAGGACACAACAAGGGCGTGAGTTGGGCGCAACTAGGGCACAACTAAGGCATAGCTAGTGCCCCACTCAGGTGTAACTAGGGCGCAAATAGGGCGCAGCTAGGACGCAACTTCGGCGCAAGTAGGGCACAAGAAGGGCACAGTTATTGTGCAACTAAGGCACAACTAGTGCGCAACCAGGGCGTAGCTGGTGCCCAACTGAGGCGTAACTAGGACGCATCTAGGGTGAAACCCAGGCACAAGTAGGGCGAGAGTAGGTCGCAAGTAGAGCACAACTAGGATGTAAGTTTCGTGCAACTAGGGCGTATTCATGGTACAACTAGATCGCAACTAGGGCACAACAAGGGCGTAACTCGAACGCAACTAGGGCGTTGCTAGTGCTTAACTTCACCGTAACTGGGGTGCAACTAGGAAACAACAAGGGCGCAACTAGGGCAGAACAAGGGCAATAGTAGGGTACAAATAGGTTGCAACTAAGGTACAACTAGGGCGCAACTAGGGTGCAAGTAGGGCACAAATAGGACGCAACTAGGGCCCAAGTAGGGCGCAACCAGGGTACAAGTAGGGCGCATGTAGGACGCAACCAGGGTGCAACTAAGGCGTAACTAGTGCCCAACTGAGGACCACCTAGGATGCAACTAGAAGGCAACAAGGGCGCAACTAGGTTGCAAGTAGGGCACAACTAGGGCGCAAGTAGGGCACACGTAGGGCGCAATTCGGCCACAACTCGGGTGCAACTAGGGCATATCTAATGCACAAGTACGGTACAAGTAGGGTGCAACTTGGGCGCAACTAGGGCGTAACTAGGGCGCAAGTAGGGCGCAACTCGGGCGTGGCTAGGGCCCATATGAGGAACAACTAGTGCGCAACTAGTGCGCAACTAGGGCGTAACTAGGGCGTAACTAAGGCGGAATTGGGGTGCAAGTAGGGCACAAGTAGGGTGCAAGCAGGGTGCAACGAGGACACAACTAGGGCATAGATGGTACTTAACAGAGGTACAAATAGAGCATAACTAGGGTGCAACTAGGGACCAACTAGGACACAAATAGGGCGCAAGTAGGGTGCAAGTACGGCGTAAGTAGGGCAGAAGTAGGGAGGAACTAGGGCATGATTAGGGTACAACTAGGACACAAATAGGGCAGAACGAGGACGCAACGAGGGCACAAATAGGGTGCAAGTAGGCTGCAAGTAGGGTGCAACTAGGGTGCAACTAGGGTGTAACTAAGATGCAAGTAGGGCACAAGTAGGATGCAACAAAGACAAAACTAGGGTGCAAATAGGGCATTAGTAGGGCAAAACTATGGCAAACCTAGGATGCAACGAGGGTGCAAGGAGGGCACAAGACGACCACAACTAGGGTGTAACTAGGAAGTAACTAGTGCGTAAGATGGGCACAAGTAGGGCGCAAGAAGGGTGCAACTAGGGCACAGGTAAGGTGCAACAAGGGCGCAACTAGGGCACAACTAGGGCGTAATGAGGTAGCTATTTCCCAACTGAGACACAACTAGGGCGCAATTAGGGCACAATAAGGGCCAAAGTAGAGCACATCTAGGGCGCAATGAAGGAGTAGCTAGTTCCCAACTGAGGCGCAACTAGGGCGTAACTAGGGCGCAACTAGGACCCAAGTACGGTGCAAGAAGGGCGCATCGTGGGCACAACTAGAGCACAACTAGCGCACAAACCAGGACGTAGCTAGTGTCCAATTAAGGTGCAAGTACGGCGCAACTAGGGAGCAAGTAGGGCACAACTAGGGAGCAACTAGGGAGCAACTAGGGAGCAACTAGGGCACAACTATGGCACAAGTAGGGCACAATTACGGCGGAACTAGGGCGCAACTAGGATGCAACTAGGGTGCAAGTAGGGCGCAACAAGGGCGTAACAAGGGCAGAAATAGAGCGCAAGTAGGCCGCAAGTAGGATGCAGCTAGGGCGCACCTAGGGCACAACTAGGGCGCAACCAGGGCACAACTAGGGTGTAGCTAGTGCCCAACTGAGGCATAATGAGGGCCCACCGAGGTCACAAGGCAAGCGCAACTAGGGCCAAAGTAGGGTGCAACGAGGGCGCAAGTAGAAAGGAAGTACGGCGCAACTACGGTGCATCTAAGGCATAAACAGGGCACAATTAGGGTGTAGCTACTGCTTGACCGCTGTGCAACTAGGGCGCAACTAGGGCGCAAGTAGGGCACAACTAGGGCATAAGAGGGTGCAAGTAGGCCTCAACTAGGGTACAACTAGACATTTAATACTGTGCAAGTAGAACACAACTAGGGTGTATCTAGGACACAACTAGGGAGCAGGGAGGGCATAAGTAGGGTGCAAGTACGGCACAAATAGGGTGCAACTAGGTTGCAAATAGACCTCAAGAAGGACGCTAGTGGGGCACAACTAGGGCGCAACTAAGGCACATCTAGGGTGCAAGTATTGCACAAGTAGTACGCAACTGGGACACAACTAGGGCGTAAGTAGGGCGCAACTAGGGCACAAATAAGGCACAACTAGTGCCTGACTGAGGTACAACTAGGGCGCAAATAGGGCGTAACTAGGACACAACTTGGGCATAAGTAGGGCACAAGGAGAGCTCAAGTATTGTGCAACTAGGACGCAACTAGGGCGCAACTAGGGCATAGCTAGTGTCCGACTGAGGTGTAACTAGGGCGCATCTAGGGTACAACCCGGGCACATCTAGGGTGCGAGTAGGTCGCAAGTAGGGCGCAAGTAGGATACACGTTTCGCGCGACTAGGGCGTATTTAGGGTGCAACTAGGGCGCAACTGGGGCACAACCAGAGCGTAACAAGAGCGCATCAAGGGCGTTGCTAGTGCCAAATCTCAGCATAACTAGGGCGCAACTAGGAAACAAGAAGGGTACAACTAGGGCGGAATAAGGGTGATAGTAGGGTGCAAGTAGGTTGGAAGTAGGATGCAACTTGGGTACAACTAGGGTGCATGTAGTGCACAAGTAGGACGCAACTAGGGCGCAAGTCGGACGCAACTAGGGTGCAAGTTGGGCACAAGTAGGGTGCAATTAGGCCGCAACTAGGACGCAATTAGGGCACAACTAATGCACACATACGGCACAAGAAGGGTGCAACTTGGGTGCAGCTAAGGGGTAACTCAGGCGCAAGTACGGTGCAACCAGGACGTGGCTAGTGCCCAACTAAGGCACAACTAGGGCGCAACTAGGGCGTAACTATGGCGGAACTAGGGTGCAAGTAGAGCGCAACTAGGGCGCAACTAGGGCGCAACCAGGAAACAACTCGGGCGTAGATAAGGCTGCACACCGAATCCGGTTCGCGAATCTGAAGCTGGATTCGGATTCGAGAGTCCGAATCCAGTGCTGGATCCGGATTTGCGAATCCGAATCCAAGATTCGCGAATCCTTGTGGATTCACGAATCTTGGCAAATCCTTAGATTTTTAGTCTTGACTGTAGCCAAGACAGTATACGGCTGCTTGGAAAGAATAAAGGATGACACTTGGTTCATTTCCCGATCTTTGCATGTGCGATGTGGCAGTGTCCCGATCGCTACTGAAGCCAAGCCTGCCAGTCAGGTCTGACCCCTGACTGACTCGATGCCAGGCTTTGATGACCTGGCTTGTTCAAAGAACGTCAGTCAGGTCATCGCACGTCCGCCGCATTTTATGCAAGACCCAGAATGAATCGCCGCTCGCTCGTGGAGAACGTGCGAGCGAGTGGCGAATGCCATATCCTGTATGTGTCAGGAAGTTGACCTGGCACATGCATGATTTCCACTAGTTAGCGCGGCTGTCACCTTCTGACGTTTGGCGCATGTGCCAGGTCATAGACCTGGAACACGCGGGAAACGTGCTTGGGAGTGATGGGCGTGGAGGGTCGGCGTGCGACCCTCCGAGAGAGAGATTTTTTGAAACACTGAATGACGAGTCGATTGTCGGATTTGAACTGACTGGCTTATGGATTTAGGACCCCCCCCCCCATAGATTCGTGAGTGGATTCCCGAATCCCCATATGAGACCCGACCCTGGATCCGGATTCGTGAATCCGGGTCCAGATTCGGGATTCGTGAACCAGATTCACGAATCCAAGGATTCGTGTGCAGCCTTAGGCATAGATGGTATCCAATTGAGGCGCCAATAGGGCATAACTAGGGTGCAACTAGGGCACAACTAGGGCACAAGTAGGGTGCAAGTAGCGTGCAAGTAGGGCACAAGTAGGGCCCAACTAGGACACAAGTAGGGTGCAACTAGGACACAAATAGGGCGGAACTATGATGTAAGGAGGGCACAAATAGGGTGAAAGTAGGCTGCAAGAAGGGCGCACTTAAGGTGCAACTAGGGTGCAACTAGGACGTAAGTAGGGCACAAGTAGGATGCAACTAGGGTAAAACTATGGTGCAAATAGGGCGCAAGTAGGGCGTAACTATGGTGCAACTAGGATGTAACTAGGGCACAAGGAGGGCACAAGACAGGCACAACTAGGGTAAAACTAGGAAACAACTAGTGCGCAAGTAGGGCACAAGGGCACAAGAAGGGTGCAACTAGGATGCAGGTAAGGTGCAACTAGGGCGCAAGCAGGACACAACTAGGGCGTAAGTTGGACACAACTAGGGCACAAGTAGGGTGCATGTATCGTGTAACTAGGGCGCAAATGGGTGCAACTAGGGCGCAACTAGGGCGTAGCTAGTGCCCAACTGAGGTGCAACTAGGGGGCAACTAGGATGTAAATAGGGCACACCTAGGGTGCAAGAAGGGCGCAACTAGGGGGCAACTAGGGCGCAACTAGGACACAACTAGGGAGAAAATAGGGCTCAAATAGGATGCAAACAGGGTGTAACTAGGGCGCTACTAGGGAGCAAGTAGGGCGCAAGTAGGGCGTATGTAGGGTACAACTAAGGTTCAAGTAGGACGCAACTAGGACGTAAGTAGGGTGTAAGTAGGCTTCAAGTAGGGCTCAACTATGGCGCAACTAGGGCGCAACTAGGGCACAAGTAAGTCACAAATAGGGTGCAACTAGGGAACAACTAGGCCGCAACTAGGGTGTAACTAGGGCGCAATTATGGTGCATATGGTGCGGAACTAGTGCCCATCTTATCTGCAACTAGGGTGCAACTACGGTGGAACTAGGGCGCAAGTTGGGCGCAAGTAGGGCTCAAGTAGGGTGCAACTAGTGCGCAACTAGGGCTCAACTAGGGCTTAGCTAGTGTCCAACTGAGGCGCAACTAGGGCGGAAGTAGGGCGCACCTAGGGCACAACTAGGGCGCAACTAGGGTGCAACTATGGTGGAAGTATGGCCCAACTAGGGCGCAACTGGAGCGCAACTAGGACGAAAGTAGGGCACACCTAGGGTGCAACTAGGACACAACAGTGGCGTAACTAGTGCCCAACAGAGTCACAACTAGGGCGCAACTAGGGGGCAAGTTTGGTGCAACTATAGCATTAGTAGGGCGTAACTAGGGTGTAATTAGGGTGCAAGAAGGGTACAAGTAGGGTGCAACTAGGGTGCAACTAAGGAGTAGCTTGTGCCCAAATGAGGTGCAACAAGGGTATAACCAAAGCACAAATAGAGGGCAATGAGGGTACAACTAGGTCGTAACTAGGGTGCAACTAGGGTACAAGTAAGGTGCAAGTAGGGTGCAACTACGGTGTTCCTAGGATGCAACTAGGGTGAAACTAGGATGTAAACAGGTTGCATGTAGGGTGCACGTAGGGTGCAGCTCGGATGCAACTAGGGTGCAAGTAGGACGCAAGTGAGGTGCAATTAGAGCGCAACTAGGACACAACAAGGTCGCAACTAGGGTGCAAGTAGGGCTCAAGAATGGAGAAAAAAAGACGTAATGAGGGTGCAACTAGGAAGTAGCTAGTGCCGAACTAAGGTGCAACTAGGACGTAAGAGGGTGCAACATGGACACAACGAGGGCACAAGTACAGTGCAAGTAGGACACAACTAGGACGCAAATAGGGTGTTTCTTGTGTCCAATTGAGGCGCAACTACGACGCAACTAGGGCACAACTAGGGTGTAACTAGGGCACAAGTGGGATGCAAGTAGGGCACAAGTACGGAGCAACTAGGGCTCAACTAGGGCTCGACTAGGGCACACGTAGGAGCAAAAAGGGTGCAAGTAGGGTGAAACTAGGGTGCAACTAGGATGCAACTAGGGCACAACTAGGATGCAACTAGGGTGCAACTAGCGTGCAACTAGGGCGTAGCTGGGACGTAAGTGGGATACAAGTAGGGTGCAAGAAAAGCACAAGTAGGCTGTAACTAGCGCGTAACTAGGAGGTAAGTAGTGTATAAGTAGGGTGCAAGTGGGGCACAAGTAGGCTACAACAAGGGCGCAACTATGGTGTAGCTAGTGTCCAACTGAGGTGCAACTAGGGCACAACTAGGATGCAAGTAGGAAGTAACTAGGGCACAACTAGGGCGTAACTAGGTCGCAAGTAGGGCGCAAGTTTGGCGCAAGTAGGGCGCAACAAGGGTGCAACCAGGATGCAACAAGGGCGTAGCTAGTGCTCAATGGAGGCTTAACTAGGGCGCAGCTAGAGCGCAACAAGGGCGCAACTAGGGCACAAGAAGGGCACAACTAGGGTGCAAGCAGGGCACAAGTGGGGCATACGTTGGGCACAAGTAGGGCGCAAGTTAGGCGTAACTAGAGTGTGAGTAGGGCGTAACTAGGGCAAAAGTAGGGCACAGCTAAGACATAACTTGGATGCAACTAGGGCAGAACTCAGGGACAAAACAGGGCGCAAGTAGAGCTCAAGTACGACGTAACTAGGGCACAATTCGGACGCAAGTAGGACGCAAATAGGGCAAAATTAGGGGGAAATAATGGTGTAACTAGGGCACAACTAGGGTGTAGCTAGAGTCCAACTGAGCCGCAACTAAGGCGAAACTAGAGCGCAAATAGGGCGCAACTAGGATACAAGTAGGGCACAACTACGATGTAATAAGAGTGCAAGTAGGGCGTAACTTAGGCGCAGGTAGGGCACATGAAGGGCGCAACTAGGGTGCGGTTAGGGCACAACAAGTACGCAAGCAGGGCACAAAAGGGCGCAAGAAGGGTGTAACTAGGGTGCACGTAGGTCGCAACTAAGATGCAAGTGTTAGCTACTGAGCTAACCACCTTTGGTAGAGAAGCCGCGAAACCAAAAAACCTCACAAAGATTTTTAGGCCTTCTTCCTTTGTTGACATGTGTCATGCACCCCAAACTTAATCAGGTATACACTTCACCTTCAAGAGTACCAACGCCTCAGCATTACATCTCAAGAAGAGCTCAAGTCGTCAATACGCAAGAGAGCATCAAGCAAGGGTTAATTGATCAGCATGCAAGACAAGTCCTTTATGGCTGTCTGTCCAGTCCTAGAACTCAAAAGCACATTCCTGGGAAGTGGCCTGAACCAGCCACGTCACCAATAGACTTGCACTGTGGGCTTGACACATAAGCATCCTAGTGTCAAGGTGAAAGACCAACCATGCAACATCCAAGAAGCTACGGACTTTCTTTCTTGGAAGCTTCCACAGCAAACAAGATGTGCATGGGGCCAGGATCGAACTCGTGACCTCTCACTTGGCCAAATCAACAAAATGGCCAAGGTAACCACTCACCCATATGGTGTACTCACAGGTCATATCTCACATGAGACAGAGCATAGTTGAGTCACATCACAACGGATCCAGGGGTCATACCTCCACAAGGGGCAGAGCATTCCTAATCCATCCTACAATACTGAATAAGGTGCAAAAACAATCAACAAATCTCTCCCTTGCACCTTGCCTCAGTGGGCATCATCATTTGTCATCACTTGCGTTTACTATGCCAATACCTTGCCTGCCCGCCTGGTGGAGATCCTTGTCCAGTGGCCTTGTAAGCATGTCAGCCCGGTTCAGCTTGGTACTGACATACTCAAGCTCCACTGTCTGCTTGTAGACCAAGTCTCGAGCGTAGTGGTAGCGGATCTCGATGTTCTTTGTGCTCCTGGACAGGACGGGGTTCTTTGACATGTCAATGGCGCTCATGTTGTCAATCTTGATGACTGTCGCCGTTGCCTGTGGTGCCTTCATCTCAGATAGCAGGCTTCGTAGCCACTGCATCTCTTTACACACCTCAGCCAAGGCGATGTACTCAGCTTCAGCTGTTGACAGAGAGACGCATTCCTGCTTGCGACTTGCCCAACTGACTGCACCTCCATTCAACATACACACAAAGCCAGAGGTAGATTTTCTGTCATCGGCATTCCCTCCCCAATCAGCATCAGTGTAGCACATGAGACGCAGTGATACGGATCTAGTGATGCCTCCAAACTGGAGCCCCACGTGCCGCGTCCCCTGAAGGTAGCGCATGATGGGCTTCACGGCCTGCCAGTGAAGTGGACCGGGATTGGCCACAAACCGGCTCACCTGCCCAACAGCATGGGCTATATCTGGTCGGGTGGCGACCATGGCATACATCAGACTGCCCACTGCAGAATGATATGGGATGCCCAACATGTCAGCTTTCTCCGCTTCATTGGATGGGGACATGGAGGTGGAGAGTTTGCACTCCGAGCTCATGGGTGTGCTGGCAGATTTGCAATCTGCCATGTCGTATCTTTTGAGGATGGAGTCGATGTATTTTGTCTGGTTCAGGCTGATGGTACCTGCTGCTCTGTCGCGCTTGATGGCAATTCCAAGATAGAAGTCAAGAGGACCCATGTTCTTCATCTCGAATCTGCTACTCAGCTGCCCCTTGAGATCGTCTAGCAACTGCTTTGAAGAAGAGCATAGAATCAGGTCATCAACGTACAAGGCGACCAACATAGTCCCTTTGTCACTCTCATGCACGTACATGCTAGGGTCATTGTCGTAGTGCATGAAGGACTCCTTGGCCATCAATGTGTCCATCTCTTGGTACCAAAGTCTTGGCGCTTGGTTTAGCCCATAGAGTGCCTTCACCAATCTACACACCTTGCCCTCAGGAGCATCGACCCCCTCCGGAACCTCCATCAATACCTCCTTGTCAAGTTTGCCGTAAAGGAAGGCTGTCTTGACATCCATCTGGTAGACCTCAATGTTCTCGGCAGCAGCAATGGCGAGCATTGACCGGATGGAGGCAAACGTCACAACTAGAGCAAAGGTTTCATCGTACTCTGCGCCAAGCCGTTGGGAGAATCCTTTTGCTACCACCCGTGCCTTGTACTTGTCTATCTTGCCATCCTATTTCCTTTTTACTTTCAGCACCCACTTGGACCCCACAACGTGAGCCCCGGCAGGTCTTTCCACCAGCACCCATGTCCCATTCTCTTCAATGGAGCTAAGTTCACTGCGAATTGCTTCATCCGACTCTGCTTTGTCAGGCCGAGTGAGTGCCTCTACGACACACGTTGGCTCCTCTTGAACCAAGAATGAATAGTTGAAACCTGTCCATTCACCCTTATCTGCGTCGTAATGCTGCCGAGGTACTTTGAGGCGTGAATTGCTCCTTGAACCTGGTGGCTGGTGCTTTTGATGTGGAGGCTGGAGGTCTGGTTCATCGTTGATGATGGGAGAGGCATCCTCCTCATTGTTTGGAGGATTGGATACGTCGGAATCAGAGTCTGATTCCTCCGAGTTATCTTCATGACCTCCTCTCCCTGTTGTAGCACCTATCCCATGCCATTGTGCTGGTGCTTTGTCTCCCTCTTCAAGGAGAGTGAGCCACTCTCCCTGTTTTAGAGCATTCTCGAGTTCAAGATGCTCTCCCTTGCTCACAGAAATTTCGTGGAAATCCACGTCTTTGCTGCGGATGACCTTCTTGGCCCCTTGGTCCAAGAGTCGATAAGCCTTGTAGGCGGTGTCATAGCCGATGAAAATGCACTTTCGTGCTCTTGCATTGAGCTTTCCAGGGCCTTCACCGGCCTGGACCTTGGCAAACACGGTGCAACCGAACACCTTGAGATGGGAGGCATCCGGCTTCTTGCCTGACCATGCTTCTTGAGGCGTCTTCAGCTGTTGTGTTTGCTTCTTCTTGCCTCTCCTTCGCAGAGCTGCTGCAGGTATGAGGTTCACAAGGTAGGTAGCCATACGTGCTGCTTCAGCCCAGAACATAGGAGGCAGCTTAGCGTCAAAGAGCATGCACCTTGTCATGCCTAGGAGCTTCTGGTTCATCCTCTCTGCTATGCTGTTGCTTTGAGGTGAGTAGGCCGTCGTTTTCTGGTGTTCAATGCCCTGTGTCTTGAGCCACTCCCTGCAGGCTTTGTACTCTCCCCCGTTGTCCGTTCTGAACGCCTTCACCTTCTTTCCACTCTGTCCCTCAACCATAGCGACAAAATCTTGCAGATTCTCCTTCACCTCGCTTTTCTTTTTGAGAAAGTGTATCCACACCTTGCCACTGTTGTCATCAATGCATGTGAGGAAATATCTGCTACCTCCATTTGATGGCATGCGGAAGGGACCGCACACGTCAGAGTGTACAAGGTCAAGGGGTGCAAGAGCACGCGTACCATTGGGCTTGAAGGGTTTCCTTTTTGCCTTGCGTTGAAGGCATGGCTCACACATGATGCCGGCTCCCTCCGCCTCATGACCTAGCTCCATCCCATGCACTAGCTCCTGCTTTGCCATGAGCTCCAATGTGCAATGAGCCACGTGCCCAAAGCACCTGTGCCACAGGTTTTCGGAGGATGTGCACAGGCTAGAATGAACAGCCCCGGTGGTTGTATTTGCTTGCGGTTTTGATGCTAAACTGTCTGCTGCCACGGCTTCCGCTGATCCAACATGTCCTTCCTCATCTGAATCTACATCGTTGCTCTCCTCATCATCACTCTCCACCGAAGATTCAGCCGTTGAATTTGTAGTTTTGGTCTGCAAGACATAGAGCCCATCAACGCGAGGAACCTGTGCGACAACCTTCTTGGCAGAGTAGGAGATGTTGATGTCCTTGGTAGGAACTATCACCGCTTCCTTCTCTGTGAAGACCACTTTCATGCCATGGTCAGGTATCTTAGGGACGGAGAGAAGGTTGGCTATGAAGGAGGGCAAGTAGACCACCCCCTCTAGCTTGAGGTTGGAATCTCCACCGTTGACACCCACTGTGACTAGCTTGTCACAAATCCCCTCAGCTGCCTCAACCTTGCCGTTGGCAACTCTGAAGTTCTTGTTACATGGAGCAAGAGAGATGAAGTCTCTCTTCTCGTAAGTGGTGTGCTCGTTTGTGCCCGAGTCAAGGCCGTAAGCTCCTGGCCTGAGTATCGCCCTCCCTTTTTTGGAGGCACACTCAGCCATCAAGCTTGTGGGATCCTTCCCACCATGTCCCCCTCGCCATTCATCACGGTCTCCTCCCTCTCTCTTGGGTGCACGGCACTCTCGAGCCCAGTGTCCAGCCTTGCCACAGTTATGGAAGTTTCCTTGGCGCTTTGCACCCCTTCCACTATTGCTAGTGCTGTTGTTTCCCGTGTACCCAGAGGAGGAGGTATTGCGGAAGGTGCCACTGCTCCGTGAGGCAAAGGCAGCCATGTTTGCTTCACTGCTGCTACGCCGCATGGCTTCATTTTGCACATACTCAGAGACGGTGGTGTAAGAAACTAGATCTTCAGTCCACCCTCCAATCACCGTTATCATGGGGCCCCAACTTTCCGGCAGCGTCATCAGAAAAATCATGGCCTGCATGTCGGATTTTAGGTCCCACCCCATGCCGGTGGCTTGTTGCAAGAGCGTCTCAAATTTCTGCAT